>JALHBL010000440.1:0-13814 GCA_023638675.1 Camponotus pennsylvanicus
TATATATGTAACTGAGTAGTCTTAAAATAAATAATAATAACATGAGTATATAAAATATCTAAAATAAGTATATTAGTATGTAGAATATAATATATATAGTAGTAAAGAAAAAGTATATGTCGATATAGTGGAGATATGCTAATGATATAAATGTAATTGGGTTTTCTAAAACCCCTTTTTTTCTATATGTCTATTTTATTTTGTTTTGTTTTTTTTTATTTATTTATATATATATATATATATATATATTTTTTTTTTTTTTATATTGCGGGGAATACATCTCTTGTTATTTTAGTACTTAATTCTACGTGTCCTAGCTTAATTAACATATCTCTAAAGTTGTAGTTTCCTCCGTTATGTTCGCCTTGTATCGTCAGCTTGACGAGGGCTGCTCCACTTCCTAGAGGAAGTATAATGTTGATCCACCCGGTGTGACCTTCGGCTAGAAGCCGGCAAAGTTCTCGGGTTTTCTCTGGCCATATTGTCGAGTTATCGGGTGATCCTGTGTAGGCGAGCCCACACGCAAAGGCTTGCCAAGGCAGGTCTCGAAACCTATCTTCCAGGTGATAGGTTTCGTGCATTGGTCGCCAGGTTGACCAACCGTGGTCGCCTAGACGTACTCTGACCATTCCCGACACTTGGCTGATTTTTTCTATCCATCCTCGCCGCCAGCCGTTACCCTCTGACTACGACGTCCATATCCAATTTTATGTCTTCCGGGAAGCATATCAGGAACTTGCTCCGTCTTGACATACGGAGAGCAAGTTCCTCCTCCAACTCCTGAAGGTCCTGGTCACCATTTTTCAACCGGACCCAAAATAATAAGGGAGACACGACCCGGAGGATAAAAACCTCCAGCCGAGATCGTGTAAGGCTTCCCGTATCAATGGCTGCTGGTTCCATTTTTCTATAAAAGAGGTTAATTTGTCTTATCATTTGCGACTTTTCCGCCGATTATCTATTTGAGTTTTATGGAAGATAACGTTGACAGAAGGCTGAAGAGAGGGGATAGAGGTTTGTAGCGGAATGCTTAAACCTTCATTCCCTGAGTTGTAAAGTATAGGTAGAGTTCTCTTTATCAGAAAGAGATGGATAAATACGGTCTGAGGATCCTTCAGTGTCAGCGGGGTGTTTATTCTTTTGTGGATTCTCGAGTGGAGCGGATAGTTTGTTTGTTGACGGTGGTTGCTTTAGTTTTAAGTGTAATAAGAGCTGGGTGAGAGAATCCCAGATGGCTCCAAGCAAGTATATGGACCAACCATATACTGTATGCAAAGCGTAGCCATGAACTAGAGTATCTAATATCAATTTAAAAATTCTAACGGATAGATATATTCCCATTATTCCAGCGCTGATGTTTCCGAAAATTAAAAATCTATTCCAAAATTTTTCCCAGGTAGAGACGGCGATTTTTTCTATTGCGTCTTTGTCTAAAAGATTGGTAATTGAGCCTCCCTGTAAGGATGTAGGTCTTCCCATTATTCCCCTGGCGATGGTGTTAAGTACCGCAGGCCTCTCGGCAGGGAACATAATATGGTCTTTTAGATCTTCCAGATCGTTTTCGCTATATATGCCACTAGTGGCTAGCGAACCAGGGCTAACGTACTTCCAAGTAGGCTTGGTTAGGTTTCATAATGGCAGGGGGTACTGTATCTACTGGCTTAGGCATAAGTTTATACCATGAATCTCCCAGCAGGTACATTGCAGGCGCAAATGCGTTGCATGCAGTTTGTATCCCCTGACGCAGTATTACATGCGTCTGCGGTGTCAAAAAGAATGTTTGATTTCCCCTTAATACAGGAAGTTGATTGTAACAATATTCCGTTTGAGCAAGCCTCACCTCGACAGGTACGCATTTTACTATGTGGATTACCTCACCGGCTAACAGTGCCATATATCCAGGTCCTTTCATTAAATAATATGCAAATATATCAGGCGATTGAGTTGCTATGGCTAAGGCGTTTTGCAGTAATTGTTGTAAAAGTATATTTCTATATAATTCACTTATTTGTGTACGTATGTGTCTTTCTACATACACGAATTTAGAATTCATATATGTGAAAATGTCGAGATTTGATACTTTTGATTGCTTTTTAAAGATTTCAATGCCAGGTGATGCCTCAAAAATTATTAATTTTGGATGTTCAGTACGAATTAGAGTATATCCACAAGTAATATATTTCCCACGGCTGGTTAATGCGAATATAGTGTTTTGTGCTGTTAACGAATAAGCTACTTGTGATTGCTGATTCATGCTGTCAATTATTTTGTCAGCATATCCTTCATATAATACGCCATAGCTGGAAAATTTGCAAGTATCAGCAGGTACGGGATCCCAGAAGGTATCTCCTCCTTCTATATCTAAACAACTTGTAGCGCTGAGTTTACACGCTACTCCAGATCTGAGGTGTACTTTGTTAGTATTTATTTTTACGTCGGCTACGTAATCTTGGAGAGTAATCTTAATACTGCCCAGTACAATGACGTCCGCCCATGTTCCATATGGGTCGGAATAAGCGCTTCCGGAGCACGATCCTTCCGAGTCGACGTGACCGGCTAATATTATAGGACGTGTCAGGGTTTGATTTGATTTTAACCCAGTTATGTAAGTTCCTGCCAGTTCATAAGTTCCATAAGTGTGCATACGGCGGCATGCTTCACGAGTGGTTTCTTGTATGAACGAATATTTGCCGTTAAAGACATCCATGGTGTGAGAAAACATCCCGCATTTCTTAATTAAGCGGTCGACTTCGATTTTACATTGTATTACTTTCACAGAGTCAAATTCGTTAATTTGAAGTAGTTGAATATAAATTCGGCTTGAATTTACGCTTTGCTGGGGAATATCACATTCTTCGATGTTTAGTAATGATAAGGTGGTGAGATTAGCAGACGCTGAACCACAATCGTAGCCTATTATTCCATGGGTGAATTGTAATTTCACAAGTAAGAATGTTAACGTAGCTATTCCCCTGGGATCCATCTGCAAATTTTTCTTATATATATTACGATATAATTAACCTATCTATTTGGCGTCGATTAACTATTATATTTATTATTTAGTTACTACCTAACAAAGGAATATTACATGTATACATATATGGGACATTCCACGTCAACCGGTACAGTGCTCCGTCCAAAATTCATGTGCACTAAAAACATTCTGTTTGGGCTTAAAATTTAGTTCAAAGTATTTACTTTCGAATACCGAGTGGCCCAAAACGTTATTTTAAAATGGCGGATTTAATATAGCGCCCGGAATGTGAAAAAATGTAAACCACTATTACATTTACTGTAAAGAAAGTATAATAATATACAAAACAAAAATTTCTTGTAGGTGCATATTATGCGTGAATATGTGTGCTTGACGTTGGTTATGTTGCATTTCGAAAAATTCAAAATGGCGGATCCAATATGGCGGATAAAAAATAAAATTAAAAATTTTGAATTGAAAAAAATATGATCATGCACTACGTTAAATTCTAAACATAAATGCTCTCTTGGGATTTTTTGATATAACCCATCGTTTTGGAGATAAAAATTCAGGAACATTGGGTAACGTTGAATTGAAAATATCTGTCCGTCGAAATACGTACAACATTAGAAATTACGGACGTGATGGAGTGATTTTTGGGTCGCTGATTACAAATCTGGCGTCATTTTAGAAAAATTAAAAATGGTAGATTCAATATGGCGGATGGAAAATGAAGTTAATGTTTTGAATTGGGGAAAAAACATGGCCATGCTCTATATCATATTCTAAATTAATTGACCTCTTGCAACTCTTTGTAAAACTCACAGTTTTTGAGTAAAAATGTATCAACATTGAAATTTGGGTAGTGCTGTATTCAAAATATTTAGCTGTAGTGGTTGCCATCAACGGTCTGATTTTCGAAAAAAAGAATTGTCAAAAAAAGCTCTCTGCGTTACACTGGGTCGAGACAGTCATCATGATAAGCTATGAAGCCCGCATTACTTTTTTCTATTTTGTTTTTTTTTGTTTTTCTTCTTTTTTGCTTTTTTTGGTTTTTTCTTTTTTTTTGCATTTTTAAACAACATACATAAATGATAACTTAATAGGTAACGACTGTTAATGCGGTTTGCGCGCCCGAATATCTCATTATAACAAGTTGCCTGCTTTCTTTAATTAAAATTTGATGACCCTTAGTTATCCCCATCACTGATGGTGCCGTTGAGAATCTTTTAGCAAGCGATCTTTGAATCCTTGTATGATCTTGCTTGCTATAATCAAAGATCTTTATAGTAGGAAATTTTCTTTTAGCCCATATTACCAGGGATTCTTTATTTAGAATGCATTCTGTAGCACTTGCTTGTAAACTAGCGCGAGTAGCTTCTTTTTTCAAAACGGCACCAAGACCGTCACACGCGCCTTTTCCGTGGGCTGTTGCGTGGTAGTGCCACTCACCTTCTAGCCCAAAATCATCTTTATGTTTGACCAAATTCGCCATTTGAAACTTATTTTTGTAATGTTGCTTGGCACCGTCAGTTGCGTAGATAATGTTTCTCGCTTTAGGGCACGTTTCTTTAATGAACGGAATCACTTTTTGTTGCATAATATAGACTGCTGCAGTATCGTGTACGGTGGAATCAGATAATAAAATTACACTTTGATGTTTTATTTCGTTGTTACGTTTGTAATAAAATACCACTGTGTGCACCGTGCATTGCTCGTTGTTATAGTGAAACGCCTGTGCAGCATTTTGAGCAATGTATGCGAAATTTTCGGAAAAATCGCATTGAAGGAGAACTTCGTCTTCCTGCAGATTTTCTTTTCGTTCTTTTATGTACTTGGATTGATTTTTTGCGATAAAATGATGTACCAATAATTTATTTAATTGACTCGATAACTCTGCAACAAATTCATGTACCGGTAAACATTGCTTTATTAAGGTACATCTGTCGACTGATTGCCATGTGCTGAAAATCAGTTCTGTTATTTCGCTCTGATCTAAAATGTTTGCCACGTGCTCCGAAAATTTTTCAATGTTCGGGCACGATTTACAGTCACCCAAGTAACACGCAGGCGTGGGATTTTTACATAGAACAAACGCAATGCAATCGTTATAATCCTGCCATGGGTATTCTGAGTCTCTGGTCAATTTTATCAGATTGGCCGTATCATACATTGATTTAAAATTTTGATGCGTTACACATACGCATACGCTATGTGTCCCGCTTGCTCCAGCAAGAACACACCACGGCGGTCTTAGTTCGGCAAACTTACTCAGACTAAGAGGAAAGGATGGAAACTGCTGTTTAAATTGTACATGTAAAGCTTTTATGTCACACAGCATCAATCGTTTTTGTTTGTGTTGCTTTTCTCCATTGATTTTGATAGAGATAACGTCCTTTTTATTGGGCATGACGCGACTATTTTCGTCGTTTTCGTAAAATTCTTTTACTTTACAAATGGTTGCTTCGGGTAGAACTTTTCCCTTTTTTGATCCCGGCATAGCCAAAATACCCTTCTGTTTTTTTAAATTTTTAGCTGCTGTCGCCATTCTGTGTGATACATTAAATTCAGTAGCAATATCTCGAATGGACCAACAATCAGGGGCTACTGTCAGAATACTTAAACGCAATGGATCATTTTTTGGCAAACTGACTAATTTTTCTTTTAGTCCAGTCAAAAGTAATTCCAACTGCTCTTCTCTTGACATACATTGTTTTTTCGCTTCAGGCACATCTTCATTTGAATCTTGTAAATTCTCATCTAACGTGCTTACGGGTAATCCTTCTTGATAGCTTTCGTTAGCCAATCGTTTCCGACAATCACAACATATCCTGGCATTCTCAGAGAAATTTGGAAAAATCTCGAATTTTTTCGGCAATTTCCTCAAACTTTTGCCCTTATGTGAAGGTGAGTTGAATGGGTTACAACATCTATCAGCGTGTCCCGGTGACATGATTATCAATGACTTCTACAATATTTCTTAAAGCAAGAAATAAAATAAACTTTGTTCTCTATTTCCAAAAAATTGTTCAGATTTGTTTTCGCAGTAGTACGCACGTTGAAATAATACTTGCAGCTTTATGTGATAATATGTCGAAATTCTATCACGGACGTTAGATCAACTTTGTTAAACCTCTTTAGAATATATGTCATATTCTAAATATAATTGACCTCTGGCAACTTTAACCTCTTTGTTCTCAAGGATTTGTAAATTGTTTGTTCGACCGATTTTAAAAACTGTGAGTTTTACAAAAAATTGCAAGAGGTCAATTAATTTAGAATATGATATAGAGCATGGCCATGTTTTTTCCCCAATTCAAAACATTAACTTCATTTTCCATCCGCCATATTGAATCTACCATTTTTAATTTTTCTAAAATGACGCCAGATTTGTAATCAGCGACCCAAAAATCACTCCATCACGTCCGTAATTTCTAATGTTGTACGTATTTCGACGGACAGATATTTTCAATTCAACGTTACCCAATGTTCCTGAATTTTTATCTCCAAAACGATGGGTTATATCAAAAAATCCCAAGAGAGCATTTATGTTTAGAATTTAACGTAGTGCATGATCATATTTTTTTCAATTCAAAATTTTTAATTTTATTTTTTATCCGCCATATTGGATCCGCCATTTTGAATTTTTCGAAATGCAACATAACCAACGTCAAGCACACATATTCACACATAATATGTACCTACAAGAAATTTTTGTTTTGTATATTATTATACTTTCTTTACAGTAAATGTAATAGTGGTTTACATTTTTTCACATTCCGGGCGCTATATTAAATCCGCCATTTTAAAATAACGTTTTGGGCCACTCGGTATTCGAAAGTAAATACTTTGAACTAAATTTTAAGCCCAAACAGAATGTTTTTAGTGCACATGAATTTTGGACGGAGCACTGTACCGGTTGACGTGGAATGTCCCATATATAAAATTTTTTTTTTATTATATTTTTTTTCTTCCTTTTCCCTCCCCTTTTATAAGGGTTTATTGTTATT
Source organism: Camponotus pennsylvanicus (assembly GCA_023638675.1). NCBI lineage: Eukaryota > Metazoa > Arthropoda > Insecta > Hymenoptera > Formicidae > Camponotus > Camponotus pennsylvanicus. The sequence goes on from JALHBL010000440.1 coordinate 6,985, forward strand.
ATTATTACAATTAATATTATTATTATCATTATTGTTTATCCTCTTGATGGTTTGATGATTTATCAATAGGTTTAATATAAGACATTCGCAACCGATTTGGATGTACTATTCGGCTGTTCTTTTTATTTTTATCCTTACATTATTTTTATTTAGAATTTCTAAAACTTCATGAGGGCCTGTGTAATGATCTCCGAATTTTCCCGGTTTCGGGCCTTTTAGTAAAAATACCTGATCTCCAGGTTTAAAGGTTTGAGGATTGATTTTTCTGTCATAATATTTCTTTGATCTATGCTTGGCGCTGATTACATTTTCTCTTGCATTCCCTTGAATGTTGTGTAGCTGTGTTACAAGGTTTATCAGGTATTCATCGTAATTTGCTAATCTATCTTCGGGTGCTGGAAGATCACTTGAAGGAACTCTTGCTATTTTTCCAAATACTAACTCATATGGAGTGTGTTTCGTAGCTTCGTGCACGTTTGTGTTATAATTAAACATTGCAAGTCCTATCCATCGGTCCCATTGCTTTTGTTCATTAGCATATTGTTTAAGATATTCTCCTAGTGCGTGATGTGACCTTTCTAAAGATCCGTTTGATTGTGGATGAAAGGCGGTAGTACGGAATTTACGAATTTTAAATAATTTAGCTATTTTCTTCATTAAGTCGCTAATAAAATTTCTGCCTTGATCTGTTAATATTGCCTTGGGAGATCCAAGTACGCAAATAAATCGGTCTACGAATGCTTCTGCAATTGTTTCAGATGTCTGGTTTGGCAATGGTATTCCCATGCAAAATTTTGTTAATTGATCTTGCAACGTTAATATATATTCGTTGCCTCTCTCGGTCTTTGGTAAAGGACCAACGATATCCATTGCTACTTTATCGAAGGCAGATCCTGGAGTGTCAGTGATTATCATAGGTTGTTTAGTTTTTACTCGGACTAATTTCTTTAATTGACATTGTAAACATTGTTGTATATATTTTTGGACGTCTGATTTTAAATTTTCCCAATAATAATTATGTTTTATTCTATGGTATGTTTTAGTAACGCCACGATGTCCTCCTGCTGGTGGACAGTGCGTCTCGCCGATTATAACAGGGCGTAAATCTTTAGGGGGATATTTAATTAATCCATTACATATTATTATTTTAGTGGATGTGTCGAGGAGTATTAATCGAAGCTGTATCTTAATATTATCCCACGGGACATTGTTAACGTAATCAGTCTTTGCTATGCTGAGTGTCTCTAATTTCAATGTTTCAAGTAGATTTCTTAAATCGTTTAATACTGTAACGATTTGGTTGAGAGTTACTGTAGGACCTTCTCGTTGTCCCTCGCTGACAGGCAGTGCCACGTGGTAATAGTTCTTATATTTTATGGCGTTAGCTTTACCCAAGGCAAGAGAATTTAGATGTGGTAATTCGTTTCGCTCAAATAATTTTTTAGATCCAGAATCCAGAGGATTTCCTTCAGTATCAACAAAGTATGCAATGTTGTCTTTTCGTAAAAATAATAATTCACGTGATTCGACGATATTATTTTTTAAGAATTTATCTGATTATAAAGGGTTTTATTTTTCTGGATTTTAGATTTTTATTAATGTCATATTCTTCCGTATCTTCTTCTTCTTCCGTATCTTCTTCTTCTTCCTTTTCCTCTTCTTCTTTCTTTTCTTCTTCTGCGCTTAATTCACTTATTTTTTTATAATTTTTATCAGGTGGATCATTTCGTTCATTAGTTTTCTCAGTATCATTTTTGAATTTAGCTGTCTGACTTCTTGTTAATATTCTATTCTGTTTAGGAGGATCATGTATCAATGCTTTCTCTGTTAGCTGTGCTTCGACCGGTTCATTTAATTCTTCTAAAGTAAATGGAAGCAAGTCAGGATTATCTTCCGTTATCATTTCTTCGTTATCTTCGCTATCGGAGAGATGTAAATGAAAATAGTCGCTTTCTTCTTCTTCTTCATCTTCTTCAAGTTCTTCTAACATTTCAGATATTACTTGAGCATCTTCGGGGTTGTCAGGGTTTAAAGATTTTTTATTTCTTATAATTTTGCAATCAAATTCCTCAATATTTGCGGGATTCCTGGATAATGCATCTGCATTTACATTTGTTTTTCCTGCCTTGTATACTACTTCATAATCATATTCGGCCAATTTCAGTCTCCATCTTAATATCCGCATATTTGCATCTTGAGCGTTCTTAAACCACATTAGTGGTTTATGGTCTGTAACTAAGGTGAATTTTCTTCCGTATAAATATGGTCGGAAATGCTTAACGCAATATACTATTGCAAGTGCTTCTTTTTCGTAGGTATCGTACTTTAATTCGTTGTCCGTCAAAGTTCGAGAGGCATAAGCTATTGGTCTATCTTTGTTTACTTGTCCTTGTGATAGGATTCCTCCCACAGCTATCCCAGAAGCGTCAGTGGTTAAAATAAATGGTTTAGAGAAATCTGGGTATTGTAATACTGGTTCTTCGCACAATTTTTGTTTTAAAGTTTCGAATGACTCCTCTTGAGTGGCCGTCCACTCGAATCGTACATCATTCTTTAATAATAATGTTAATGGTTTCGCTAATTTAGAAAAGTTTGGTATAAACCTTCTATAATATCCGGCAAGTCCCAAAAATTGTTTAATGTTTCTTGGCGTTTTCGGTCTTGGAAAGTGTTGTACCGCTTCTAATTTTTTCGGATCCGGTTTTACTCCATCTCTGCCGATTACATGTCCCAGATATGTTACTTCAGATTTCAGAAACTCACATTTATCAGGTTGTAATTTTAGGTTAGCCTCACGAAGACGTTCAATTAGTGCATTGTATTTCCTTTCATGTTCTTCCAATGAAGATGCGTAAATGACGATATCATCCATATAAACAAATAATTCTTCACCTTGTAATCCGGTCAACACTAAATCCATTAGGCGTTGAAAGGTCGCTGGAGCGTTTTTAAGACCGAAAGGCATTCGCTCGAATTCATAATGTCCAAAAGGCGTTGTAAATGCAGTTTTATGACTACCTACAGAATCCATTTTTATTTGGTGAAAACCGGATGCTGTCGCATACTGAAAAATAACGAGCTCCTCCTAATTGATCTAATATATCGACGATATTCGGAAGAGGATATGCGTCTCCTATAGTTTTTTCATTTAAAGCGCGAAAGTCTAAGACCATTCTCCACCGTTTATTACCCTTTGAATCTTCCTTTTTTGGCACAATCCATATAGGCGTATTGTAAGGTGATTGTGAGTGTTTCACAATGCCTCCTTCTAGTAACTCTTCTACCTGTCTATTTATTTCTTCTTTGTGTATTTGTGGGAAACGATACTGTCGGGTGTTTATTGGATGGTCGTCTGTGATCGGAATTTGATGTAGTAATACGTTTGTCGCAGTCAATTTTTCTCCGGGAATGTGAAATCGATCTTGACTATTCGTTATTAACTTTATTACGTTATCTCTCTCTGTTCCATTTAGATGTTCTAATCGTAGAGATTCTATTATTTCAATGAGTCGATTTTTCATTTTTCTTTCAGTGACCACTAAACACTTAGAATTTGCAATATTAATTTGTTGATTTTCGTCATGTTTTGATTTACGTTTTTGCATAAATTTATTTATGATCTCTTGAGATTTATTTAACAAGGACGTGGAAATTTTTGAAGACGGTCTGCGTTTTTTGAGACCTTTGATTCTTAACTTTTTATTTTTTCGAGTCAGCGTTTGAACTTTATTGAGGAGATTTTTTAGAGAAATTTCTAATTCGTTATCGTTATTTTTTGAAAACAATTCAAACTCCGGGAATTCGATATCAAAGGGGGATAAGGAATTGCTCCCCTTTTTAAAATAAGAAGGTGTCGAATTGTGTAACGAGGTTTGGTAACTTCCCTCCTCACAATTGACGGAGCTAGGATTTTCTGTCGAGGTTTGGAAATTTCCCTCCGAAATCCTAGAGTTAATTTCCCCTGGAGAGGTCTGGTAATTTGCCTCTTCTAGGATTTTTGAATTTATTTCCCTGATTTTTTCTTCATGGTTATTTTTATTTTTAATTTCTTTTTTGTTTTCTCTTTGGTTTAATATCTCTTCTTTATTTTCATTCAGTATTCCATCAATAGTAGGATTATGTTGATGGTTTTCATGTTCAAAGTTTGCTCCATTTTTGCAACTTGCAGTTTCCTCTTCTTTCTTCTTTTTTAGTTTTATTTTATTTTTATTCTTATTTTTGATTTTATTTTCTTCTTGATTTTGTATTTCTTTATTAGTTTTGTTTTGAGGTTCCTTGATGCTAACTTCATTTGTATTTTTATTTTTATCTTCGATTTCCATCTCACCCTTGTAATTGAGCTCTTCAGTCTTTTTGTTAAATTCCTTATGTTTAATTTCTTCCTTCATACGGACTGATTTTTCTAAGTCGTTTCGGTCTTCCAATGTAGATTCATGGTCGTCAAGCACTTCATTTAACGGTTTCAAGCGCAAGATCGGAACTTGCACTTCCGTTTCTTCGTCTAGGGTGCTTACGATGTTTAAATACGCTTTTCCGGATGTATTTTCGACGATGGTGTCCCCTAGATAAATTCCGTGCGTTAATTCTAATCGGGGTATGTATCCTGCTTTTATTTCTGGATTTCTTATCCTCACATAAAATAATGACTCTGATCGTGGAGCCACTACGATCATCTCCGGTGTAAAGAAAGGTATATTAATTCCAGATGCAAGCAGGCATTCCTCCGCATAATCTATTTTCGCAAAAGTTTGTTTAAAAAATTCATTGCCTAATATTCCAGATTGCGGAATTGGGAAATCGTTAGATACAATATGAAAGATGACTGGTAGTTCAAAAAGAGTTAATACGATTTCACCGAGTGTGTAAACAGGATAATCGTTTATACCATTTAGTTTTAATATATTTTTGTAATTAATATTAAGTCCCTCAGGCGCGAAATTTTCTTTGATAACATTAGGTCCAGATCCTGTATCTAACATAAGAGTTATGGAAGTCGGCCTATCTTTAACGTTAACCCGGACAGTAGGCACTAGGCTTTGCTTGTTGAGATTTACTGTCACAGGCTGTACATTTACGTTATTACTTCCTATTTGGCCACTTGAGATTGTGACGGGTGTGAGGTCTGCCCAGCCCCCTGCTGCACACCCGACGTCGAGGGGCCCTTGTAGTTTCCCTGACCATTTTCCTTGCGACGGTTGTTACTCGCGATACGTAATTGACAATCATCGAGTAGATGACCTCGGTCTTTGCAATATCGACAGAATAAATCGTTCTTAGGAGCCGCTTGTTGGTTAATTTTAGAACGACATTCTTTAGAGGTGTGTCCGAATTTGTCGCAAGTTTGGCAAGTAATTCTCGGTTTATTTTCGAGGTTTCTCTCTTCATTTTGTTTTTTCCAGTAATTACTGGCGGAATGCCCTGGCTTATCACACCACTGGCAAATTACAGAGACTTTATTGGGTTGACTATTAGTATTTTGTTGACAGGTTTTTGCATTATGTCCTGGTTTTGAACATAATTGACAGGTGACAGCTTTTTCCTGTATTACGTTTATCGTTTGTCGAGCTTGAGGATCGCGAAACCGACATTTGTCAGCACTATGCCCTCGTTTTTTACAAATCTGACATATTAATATTTCCATGCCTAGATCAGATTTATGGTGATTTTGTAGTGAAAATTGAGAGAATTTTCGACAATTGTTTGCTACATGCCCCTCTTTGAGGCAGATTTGGCACGTTTCCCGCAATCGATTAGTAGGTAATATTTTTGTTCTGTTTGAGTCGCTGCTCTGTCCCTGTCGTAAATCTGTCATTACCCGCAGTTCTCTTTCTATCCTTAAGGCATCGGCGACCGTTTCTTGTACATCTAAATCCCTTGCTATTCTTTGTTCGATTTCGGGCTTAAGCCCCCTTATAAAACATTTACTCATGTCTTTTTCTAGCGATGTCTTAGTAGCTTGGTCCGGCAATGTATTTCCGGGTCCTCTATACGCCTCTAATATCTGTTTTCCTAAGATCTTGACGCGGTTAGTGCTGGCTACCCCGTAAGTAACTCCTCCCCGTCATTTTTCTGATAAATACATCCTAGTTCTCCTTGGAGTTGATAGACGATTTTTACCGGCCCATAAATTCGTTTTAAATAGGTAGTTAGTTGCGATACTTTATCAAAATCTTGGTCCTGAATCGTTCTGCGTGCTTCACCTACTATTCGAGTTCTTAATATTTTAGTAAACTGCGGTTCGGCTTCCTTAGGAAGCATGGATTTTGCTTCTTCGCAGCCTTCAATAAAATAGTTAAGCGGAATGTTGCTGCCATCGAAGAAGGGGACAGCGTCAACCGCCATATTTCAGTGGTGGCGAAAGGATTTCGTTGCGCCATGATTTTAGGGTGTTCAGGATAATTTTCAAAGTTACTACTATCAACTATTTTACTTATACTAGCGGTTGCGGCGGTAGATTCGGAATCGTTGGAAGACGGCTCGGGCGAATCGGCAATTAGGGTATTTTCTAGTCTTAATTGGATGAGAATTTTCCTCAATAAATCGGACTTGAGTTGATGTCGCCTTAGGGGTAGATGTGTGAAGGGAGGAAACAGATCGAGTATTTTTCGGTTTACTATATTGCTCTAATGCTGTTTTATAAAGATCTTCTATTTCGTCTTCATTACCTTTACTTGGAGTCCCGTCACTCATTCCGGTTTCCAAGATCGCACATTTCAATCCCGGACGAGCCCCCAAAATTTATCAGTATGTTACGTCCAGACCCTTGGAAAGGTTGAGCCATCTTGAAGGACGCAACCTACTTACCCGGTGACACTTTTCGGGCGTGTGTA
>JALHBL010000441.1:0-67582 GCA_023638675.1 Camponotus pennsylvanicus
TTACATCTGACCAATAATGACAATTATGTGTGTTCAATTCTCCGGTATTTTTAAATGTCGATTCATCAGAGAATAGAACGTATTTGAAAAAATCTGCATCATGCGCAATCATCTGTTCGACCCATTAATAAAACAGTACACGCTGTCGCATATCATTTGGAGTTAAAAACTGTGTTAGTGTGATATGATATGAATGATATGATTTTTTCTTCAAAATTCTCACAACCGTTCTCTGAGGTATACCTGTTTGTCTTGCTATTTCACGAGTACTAATATGAGGATTAATGTGGATAGCTGCTAAGACAGTCAGAACACGCACATCATCAACATCATAATCACGTTTACACGATGACGGATCAACTGACTTAGTTGGGCTCTAATTTTAAGCTTCTAAATGACGGTATCATTTGGATATCGTCTGTTTGGAGTACCGATTTCAGTCAAGTTTCGCAGCTTCACGATAATTGCCAAAAGATTCTCCCAAAACTAATAAAATATCGACAATTTCTGAAGGAGTATAATCAGCCATATCTAATATTATACAAACAATTTAATAGAGTAGTTTGGAAACAGAAATTTAGGAATATTGCGATGTATTGATCGCGATATCAATTTTCAAAACGGGAGTCAATTTTTAAAAAGTGAAATTAGACTGTTTACCGCTTTCTAGAATTAAAGACAAATACGTTGAGATGCCCTAAGTGTGTTGCTGAAAAACGTCTTGCTTTAGTGCTGGAATCAATCAAGCATCGAATTTTTTATTTAAATGAATATGTGATCATAAGTTGGCATAAAATAACATAAAACGTAATTTTAGAGAATTCACTTAAACTCAGTTTGATCGGGAATGTCTCGGTTTCTTATTTTTTCACGTACAATTCGAATCTGTAATGAAAAGTATCATGTTCCCCTAAAAAAATTCAACTTCCGATCCAGATGGCGTATTTCTGGTCGGAATTAAATGTTGAAAATATCACCATTTGTTAGAGCGTACCCGATTTACTTAAAAATTGTTCGCGATTTTTGGTAAAAGCCATTTATTTTCATTTTAAAAGGGGTGTACGGGTGGTCTGGGACACCCTGTGTATATATATATATATATATATATATATATATATATCATAGATTATTTTATTTCTTTGTTAATTATTTAATTGTAACTTTTTTCACATATATGACAGTTTTAAAATTTTTTTATAATAACAATAGATTTTTAATATTTGTTATTTTATTAAATTTTATTAAATTAAATAATTTATTGATAGATATTGTGACACATCTTTTTGTAATAATACATTTAACCTGTATAAATAAAATTTTAAATGTCTTATAAATACACTATATAAAATAGTATACGCAATAGAACATAATGTAAATAAAAATATAAATATAACATTGGTTTATACTTACTGTTAAATTCTTCATACTTTGAGCTAAAATGCAGATATCTCTTGTTGATCTAGTATTAGTAAGAATGGCGTATTTTAAGCTGTCATTAAATTTTATATTCGCCGCTGAATGGATTATTATAGTCACCCTTTCTGTTAGCATTTGCCTATCGACAGCTGACAAACCTAAGTTTTCTTCAGTGACATCACCGGAAATCGGAATTAATTTTTTGAAATTTGAGGGTTGCTCTTTTCGCACTTTATCATATAACTGAAAGAGAATATATTATGTGACGTATTTATTATAATAATCGTGTCATGATTCTTAAGAAATTTTAAATAATATTGTATAAAAATCGTAAAATATTTTGATTATTTTATAATATCTTATTTTTAATGTTTTTTTATCGTATATTTTTATCAAATTTTAAAATTAAGTTTCTAAAATAAAAAGTGTTTTATATAATAAAATTTATAAGAAAAATTTTGCCACTTAAATATTGTAAAAGTTCTTAAAAAATACGGTGTTGCACAAAAAAGAATCTACTCATGTAATAACCAGTAATTAACTTACCGGTAAGTTTAACATTTTTTCGAGCCTTTCGTTAATACTTAGTCCTTTTTTCGAACGCATCAATATGAATATCTCACGAACATCTGGGCAAGATCGCAATATCTTCTCGATGTACACTTTACCCAGAAATCCTGTCGCGCCTGTTAAAAATATACTTTGTCCAACGTAAAATGTCGCAATTGAGTTGGCTGGATCAATTATATTCTCATCCATTGTTAAGTAAAAAAATAAAACCAATATAAATTATAATAACAACAATACTAGCCAAAAATATATGCAAGCACTCGAAAATGGAATCGTCTGTTTTATGTCGATACCGTTATTAATAGGGGTATGATCGGATAGAAGTGATAAATTGGGACTAGTCATCAACGACGTACGCTATTTAATGAAAACATAATCGTTATGTGCTATATAATCATTTGCTGAGCAGAGATGTGTGACTATATATTAATAAAACGGAAATTCTGCAAGTTAAAGTTGAAAGAGCAAACTTACACAATGCAGTGATATAAATATTATAATGATATAAAATGACTTTGCAATTTATTCTACAAGTGTCATATGTGTAATTCTACACAAAAATTGGATATAATCAACTGTATATTTAAACCATTTCATTTTTTATAAATAAAAATAAATATATCTATTCAAATTAAATTGAAATAAAATAAATTAAATTGAATAAAATATTTATACAGGGTGTAACTAAAAAAGCGCCCACGGAGCAAATAGTGTTGTTCCTGATTAAAAATCGAGTTGAAAAGTTCTGAATCATTTTTTTCTATAATGCTTAATAAAGCGGCAATTATTGAGTAAAGTTGCGCCAATAAGCACCGACCTTTAGCCTCCTTGAAATTTTCTTTAAGGAAACGCTTTTGACGAAAGAAATATAATTTTTAATGCAAAATAAAGTTTTTCGCATTATTACGACGCATAAGAATATTGCACGATAATGGCATGACATAGCGCCGTAGCGGCGGAGCGCTCACGCATACTACCAGCTGCGCGGGTCACTGACGTGCGCCCGGCTAAAGGTCGATACTTATCGACGCACTTTTATTCAATAATTCCCGTTTTATTAAGCATTATAGAAAAAGATGGTTCAGGACTTTTCGACTCGATTTTTAATCAGAAATAACGCTGTTTGCTCCGTGGGCGTTTTTTTCAGTTACACCCTGTATATGTATGACAGAAAAGTGTAAAAATAGTAATAAAAATAGTAATAACTTAATAAATAGTAAATAACTTAAGATATTTATGTAAAGCGACTCTAAAGAACTTTTTTGATTTCTCATGTTGCTGTTAATTAATATAATATTTCATACACAAGATACCGAATACATACATGCATATATGTATTAAAAAGTAAAAACTTTTAACTTTTTAGCAACTGTTTTACCTTTATTATTTTTCATTTATTTTATATATTTTAATTTTTTTTAAATTAATTTTATTTTCTAAAATACACAAAGTTTAATTCTAAGAATGTATATGAAAAACGTCTTTAATTTATTTCTTAAACATTTTTTTCAATTCTTTAACAATTAAATGCTGATCTATCAAAACTGATGTAAATTTTTATTCATTTAGTTAGCTTATTTATCAGGAATTTGTATTTATTGTGTGTTTATATATTTTTAACTCGAGTATCAATAATTTTTGAGATTTTGAGATTTCAAAGTTTTTTTATGTAATTTAATCTTCTTTACCAGCTTCTTAATTAAAGTTTTTCCTGTATTTTTTAATCATTTTTAATGACTTTTAATAATATTTTATTTGACACAGTTTTTGTCCATAGGACATATAAAACGTAGAAAAATGATAATAAATAATTAACAAATCTGAATCAAATCTGATTCAAGTTCAGGACGTAGAATGTAGGACATAAAGTGATAATTACATAATAATTAACGTAAGCAAACATAGGTGAAGGTCTGGATAGGAATTTAAGTTTTTGCATATTTATATGATGATATGCATTTATTACATCGTAGTACATCTTTTTTCCTCCACAGATTGTAAAGGCAAAATGTAATAACATATATCTGACAAGTTTTCTTTCTTATCACCAAAAAAAGATATATTTGATTTTATTTCACGAGGTCTCGCTGATGGGAGAAGGTGGAGAATGACTTGAGGAGGATGTCGGTTGACAACTGGAAAAGGAGGGCAAGGGATAGAGATGAGTGGAGGAGCATAGTGTTACAGGCTAAGGCTCCCCCTGAGCTGTGATGCTATTGGAAGAAGAAGAAGAATTATTTTAAATATACTTTTAATAATATTTAATTATATTATAATATATATTAAATAATTTTATACGACATATTCGACAACTATTTCTCAAATAAAAAAATAATTTATAAGAATGCAATTTACTACATCACACCACGTTTCTATGCCGTAACAATCATAACTTTAACAACAGTCAATTAGTATATAGTTGTCAAAAGCAAATGGATTATTGTAAAACACTCGTACTATTCCTTTTCCATAACTGACCATTAATCTCGCTGGACTGTTAAGGTTTTCCAACCAGCCTTTTACGGGTTCATTTATCGCTGGTGAAACTGGATATAGAAAATTTTAATTTAGGAAAATTTCATATCAATAAATCCGTATATAGATTTATCTTATTGTTTAATTTAAATTATGTAGAAGTTTAAGCAAAATAGGATAATGCTTTATGATTTTATAATAAACTCTTTTGATATTTTTCGAAACAACGTAAATTGTTTAATTTATCGTTGTTTGATATTAAAAGAATTGTATACAATATTAAATGTGTGAAGTAATTTTTATATATAAAATTTATATATAAAATCCATAAAACCCAATCATAATTACAATTACATTGTCAGAATCATAATGATAAATTACATTAAAATATTCTCTTATGATTTATGCATTTATTTGACGTAATAACGTATTTTATGGTCTGCAAGTCACGCACGGCAGTGATTCGGAATAATCAGTTACCCCCCTCCCCTCCACCTGTTCCGCAGTCTTTTGGTAAATGTGTACGTATTCGGCATTGTACCCCCCCCCCCAAATATCTGCAAATAATTTCGAAGATACGTCAGATATGCTACATAAATAGAAATGTAAGAAAACAATATTATTCAGATTAATTATGAAAAATATTAATGTAAATAATTTAAATGAGCACCGATTTGAGAAACAGTTATATCAACATAGAGAATTATTTCAAAGTCTTTTATAATACACTGGCTCTAAATGTAATACGTAAATAAAAAAGAATTTAAACTTTATCAAAGGTACATATAATTATTATAATAAAAGTACATATATATAATTTTTATAACTTATTTACCATAAAAATATGAGATACAGGAATCAATGCAAGAATTTAACACTCACTTTGATTTAAATACTTCCAAGAGATAATCATCCATAGTTTCGGTAATTTGAATCGTTTTTCTCTATTTCCATTGGATATACGATCTCATCGACGGCGAACTTTTTTGACTTGCGAATAAGTCAAGCTGACATACACTAAAGCCTTAAGAATAAAATTTAGTTAATGAGACTAACAGCAATACGATTAAGAAATGACTGGCAATTTCCTGGTTATTGCTGGTGCGACAGAAGCGTCGAGAATGCAGAATCAAGTCTACTTTGTATATAATATTGTGTTATAAAAATGTTATATATATTAATAATTCGTTTATTTATATTTCTATGTATATATATATATATATATACACATAAATTTTCCAAAATTATGGGATTCAAGAATCAAGAAAATTATACCATTTTATACGTATTATATTCTGCAGTTATTTGATAGATTACGTAACGAATGACCTCATTGTTTCGAAAAATTAAATGAGATAACGTTTACAAGGAATTATTTTTTTAATTGTAATTAATTGCGCAGAATTTTCAGGCGGAAAACACACCATCTCGATAATCTTACGATTACTTACCACCAAATTTTTTAAACTTTTGCTTAAAACGCAGATGTCTCTTATCGCCCGAAGGTTTATAAATATAGTCTTCTTTTTTAGTGTATTATTAAATCTCACGTTCGTCACTATGTGAAATATTATAGATACCTTTTCGATCAAAGTTTTTCTGTCAGTAGACGACAAACCTAATCCCTCGATTTCGATATCAACCTTCAACGAAATCAATTTTTCGAAACAATGAGGTCATTCGTTACGTAATCTATCAAATAACTGCAGAATATAATACGCATAAAATGGTAGAATTTTCTTGATTCTTGAATCCCATAATTTTGGAAAATTTATGTGTATATATATATACACATAGAAATATAAATAAACGAATTATTAATATATATAACATTTTTATAACACAATATTATATACAAAGTAGACTTGATTCTGCATTCTCGACGCTTCTGTCGCACCAGCAATAACCAGGAAATTGCCAGTCATTTCTTAATCATATTGCGGTTAGTTACCGTAAAAGTGCGTGTGATTAGTAGTGTTGCGGATTTAATTTAATTTAATTTAATTTAATTAATCAAAATATGAGAGCAGTACGAATAATTAACGACGACCGTCATTTTCACGGCGAATTGGCCAGTGCTGGGCAAAAGCTCGTCGACGTGGATTTCACTGCGAGTTGGTAAGCATCTCTTGAGATCACACGTCCGTTCTTTATTATTCGTCGCATTTTAATTTTATTGAATTCCACATTTATTTGGGAATACATATTTTTACACGATATATTTTAATTATTAATTCTAATTATTAGTCTAACATTTAAATTTAATTATTTAATTCCTTTAATTGATTTATGTTGATTTATATTTGGAAATTTAGTAACACTTCTAAACTGAACAACATGCTAATAAAAAATTGGTAGTGCAAAGTCTTAGATCATCCATAACAAGGATACAATTAATTAGCATACATAGAACAGAACAAGAAATATCGATAGAAAACTTGAATTTAGTCGACTTAGCTGGATCAAAAGAGTTGGATTAATGAGTAAAAAAGTTGTCAGAATTACATAAACAAAAAATATTTTAACAAATCAATATCGAATTGTTACTATTATCTTGTTACAGTATCTTAGCTGTTTTAAAAGAACAAGAACATGTGTCCCTTATAGAGATTTTAAATTCTATATGGAACATGAGGTTCTCATGTCTTCATGTTTCATACAGAATTTTATATGAAATATATAGAATTAGAATTAGAATTTAAAATCTCTATAAGTAATATGTTCTTGTTTTTTTGAAACAGACGTGTTTCTGTTTATAACTGATTTGCTTATGCCTTCTTGGAACGCGAGTCGAATGTCTTCTTGAAAGGATGGACGTAGAAAATTATCCAACTATAAATCAATATAAAATAATTAATGAAATTAAGTAATTAAATTTAAATGAAATAGGCTAATAATTAGAATTAATAATTGAAATATGTGAATTTTTTAAATATGTATTTAATTACATTATGTGCTAGTTTTAAATATGTATTTAATTACAATATGTAATATTTTTTATTGGCAGCGTCGTTTTTTTAATTAAAATTTTTTTAATTTTTTGTTTTATATTAATTTTCAGTTTTCAATCTTTAAATAAATTTTTAATTTTTTAATATTATTATTTTTGGAAATTAAAACAGCTATTTTGTATAACAGAGTTCCATTAAAATATTTCTTTTTAAACTTGTACAAGTTTTCATTCTTAGTTGGCGCAATTTTTTGATACCATTATTTTTGTAGGATATATTATAATCATATTAAAATAATTTCTTGCCGCATAAACTTGCGCCTTTTTTACCTTTTTTTAAAAAGATACGTATTTAGAAATCATATCATTTTTTTAAGTAAATTTTTTTTACTTTTATTGATTCAAATGTATTAGTGCCGTATCTGCAATTTTAATATAAGCAGAAAATCATGCTATAAGCAAGTAATTGCAATGTTAAGCTAATTAAGTAAATTTAAAAAAAATAAATTATTAGTTTAAATTGAAGGCTTTCTATGAGAGAGATAAAGGGAGGAGAATATTTTCAGTTGGAAAATATCCCACACAGCACAAATGGCTATTTGCCGACTAATAGTCGACATTTTTTAGTCAACTTGAAGTCGTCTTTTTAAATCGACGTTTAGTTAACTATTATAGTACGGTTTATTGTCGACTTTATCTATCGCCTATGAGTTTATTTTCAGAAAATTAAAAGTCGCCTTTCGGCAAAGCGAAAAGTTGATTAAATTAGACACTTTCAATTAAATTAGGCATTTTCAAAGACTTGGTGGATTTGGTAATTATTTAGCTTAGGGGAGCCACCTCGGATAACCTTGACCTTGACATATGTTGTCAAGGTCACTGTCCTGAGTAACATTCAAAAGGTTTTAGCCGGCGCTTGTTGTTTATTTAAAAGTTATTAACAAAAGAATTTCACAATTTTAATGCTTTTTATCTCCGAAAATATTGATTTGAGAAAAAAAATTTTAAGCAAAAAATAAAGCCACTGAAAAACTCTACAAAAAAGGTTATATCCTTTTTTTTCATAAACCTACTATTTTAGCTGTTATATAAAAAAATAATTATTTTAAATCATCACTTGGAGGATCACTTTAATCATTATTTAGCGGAATTTATTTTCAAAAAGACATTCGATGTTGAAAACCGATTAGATGCTTTCTTTCGAATAATGGCTGCTATGTATCCTATCAATGAAAATATAAATGAATTATAAATTACAAGAAATAAACATTTATGCTACTTCCTAAAATTATTATTCTTTATTTTAAATACATAATACATTTAATACAATTAAAAAATATCACAAATGTATGTGTACACACAAAACACACACACACACGCGGGGGGTGCAAGGGGGGCCTTCGGCCCCCCTCCCGCAACCACCCCGCCGGTAGGCAAGGTGGACCTTACTTTACAATTTACAGCATATATCCATTGTGATTCAATTCCTCGCAATGCGTCCCCTACGTGTGTGTGTTTGTGTGTGTACACATACATTTGTGATCATTTTTAATTGTATTAAATTGTATTAAATTCTATATAAATTTAAATTGTATTAAATGTATTTAAAATTATTTTGTTTTTATATAACAGCTAAAATATTAGGTTTATGGAAAAAATGCATATAACCTTTTTTGTAGAGTTTTTTAGCGGCTTTATTTTTTGCTTAAAATTTTTTTTCTCAAATCAATATTTTCGGAGATAAAAAGCATTAAAATTGTGAAATTCTTTTGTTAATAACTTTTAAATAAACAATGAGCGCCGGCTAAAACCTTTTGAATGTTACTCAGGACAGTGACCTTGACAACATATGTCAAGATCAAGGTTATCCGAGGTGGCTCCCCTAAGCTAAATAATTACCGTGGATTTAATTTCATTATTCTTTGTATTATATGTAACAATATTATATAATTAAAGTATAATAAAACCTACACGGAAAAATTTACCCAATAAATATCTAATAAATGTCTAAATATTTATATGAGGTCCATATCCTCTATAGATAACTAGTAGATGTATATATATCATCCACATATCTACATTCACACACAAAAAATACGGACCACTAAATTTTAGCACAATTTTTTAACATTTTGCAATAACAATAAATCAGCGAAAAATCATCGTATTAAGATGAAATAAAAACTGAAATTAAAGCTTGAACATTTCTTTTAAAAAGCAAAAACACAAATTTGAGTTACAAAAAATATTTTAAAATGACGGACGTTGAAGATAGACTTTGAGAAATGAGAAACAAATTTTTTTTTAATTGATACAAAAATTTTACAAAAATTTTTGTTTCCTGGTACAAAAATGTATGGGTTTTTAAAAAAGCTCATTTATTTTCTAATAAATTCATATTTTAATCAATTTTCTACGATCTATTTTGATAAAGTTATATCTCGTTTTGAGGAAAGATTTAAATCTGACTGTCTATTTCTATGTGAAGCATCTTGGATCGAGTTACACTTTAATTTCTTTTTTGAAAAAGTTTTCCATGATAATTTGCTTCTGAATTGCAGATTTTACAAGGAAAATTTCATTTTATAACATTTTCTTCAAAACGATATAACTTTATAAAAAGAGGTCGTACGTAGAAAATTTATTAAAATATGGATTTGTTAAGAAATAAATAAGCTTAAAAACATTTCTACACCAGGGAGCCGATTTTCCTGAGCATTGCAGCAGTTTAAAAAAAAATTTGTTTTCTATTTCTCAAAGTCTATCTTCAGCATTCGTCATTTTGTAAAACATTTTTTGTGACTCAAATTTGGTTTTTTTAGTTTTTAAGAGGACTGTTTAATTTGAGTTTTATTTCATATCAATACGGTGATTTTTTGCTGATTTGTTGCCATTAAAAGATGTTAAAATATTTTACTAAAATTTAGTAGCCCGTTTTTTTTTAGTGTGAGTGTATATTCACCAAGTAACAATCAAAGATATCCAATGGATAAAAAGAAATATTCATATACTTCTACGAGCTTCATGCCTCGCCGCTAGGTGGCGAAAAGAAAAACACCTAACCCGAAAATGGAATTCATCTAATTGTAAGACAGTAATATAATGCCGCGGCACAGGTCTCACGAATCACGGTTTATCGGTCAAAGAGAATGGACTATTATAGTTGCATCTCCTCGAGCTTTTGCAAGGAATTCTAGAGTTCCATATAATTAACTGCAGATGGTTAATTTTTTTTTAAATTCCATCATATATGTATTTATATACAGAACATTAAATGAATATCCATCTAAAAATAAATATCAATATATACGTAATAAAAAATGTATCTATATATAATAAATATCAACTGAATGTTGTACAGATTTTTACAAGATATTGGTTTACATATCCTGCAGATATTTATGAAATCTCGAATTACGGACATTTGGATATCTACAACATCTATAATAACTATTTTTTATATATTCGTGGATATCTCCTTAAGCCTATGAAGAATATCTAATGTGAATATCTAATACCAATTATTTTCCGTTGGGAATTAAATCGATCAAATTTTTGAGAAATGACATTAAAATAAAAATTTAGTAGTTAATGGACATGACATTAAATTAATAATATTGACTTATAATCGCCATAAAAGGTTTGTTTTTTATTCTTGCACTAACTGAACTAATTCAAAAAGTGTACACTAATGCCCGATTTCACTAAAATTTCTTAACTCTTCCTTTAGAAAGAGACAAAGAGTGAGTTGAACTAAGATTAAAATTAAACGCGGTTGGTGAAATCAGGCATAAGGCGTTTCTTATTCCGGAATTGGTGTAACTGATGCTGTTCGTGTTATTCCAGTGTAGCTGAGTGCACGAGTTCGCTGCACTGACTGCCTTAGGTTTGGAGGTAGAGCACTCGTGGGCAATTTCAAACGAAAGTAAAGTAACTGTCAAATGTAAAGATCTTAAAGGTTAAAATAAAAAAGATTTTATAATATTTAAAAGATTTTATAATATTTAAAAGATTTTATAATATTTATAGTTTAATATCTTAACATCTAATATAGTTAAAGTTAAAATATAATTACAGTTTAAATCGCGTTAAACCAATTGTTACCAATTACAAAAGATAATATTTGACTAATAGTAAAATGTAATAGGTTGAAAATTTATTAAAAAATTATAAAAAACAATAAAAGAATCAAAAGATAAACCTGAACCAATAAAAAACAATGATATTGCTATTTGAATGTCTCAATTCCATATGGTAAGATTCAGCTAATTTTATTATTTAACTTGCACTTTATTATTTAACCTATCACTATTCAAAATGCGATTAAATTATACATGTCACTAATGTCATTAAAATCGCAGAGCGTCGCTAATGCAATCTTCTATCGAGAGAAAAATTGTACGTTTTCTCTTTTTGTATAGATGTGCATTGATGACGGTGATGATAAAGATCTTTCTTAAATGAAAATTTCCATATTTCGACTTTGCGATGATATCTCCGTTTATAGATCACGCAGAACAAAAATAAAGATACTTTCTTTATACAATTCAAACTCTCTCTATCGATTAAGCTTAAGAATTCGGTCCGTTCAATCGTTATTAATAGTGAATTCGATAGATTTACACTAACACTGAACTCGTATTGCACTGAACTGTACGAGTGCAGTACTAGGTCCAATCAACACTCAACACGTTATGTTGCACTGAAATGAGACTAGTGTCGACCGGACCTAGTGCTGCACTCGTACAGTTTAGTGCAATATGAGTTCAGTGTGAGAGATACAACGTTCGTTGATATTACACTGAAAACGAAATAGATAAATATGAGTGTAATTTTCAAAAAATTTATATTTGATAGTAACAAACAAATAATAGAAGACGGGACTTGTATTTTATGTGAGGTAGAAAATGAAGCAGGTAAGACTTTAGAAA
Source organism: Camponotus pennsylvanicus (assembly GCA_023638675.1). Lineage (NCBI taxonomy): Eukaryota > Metazoa > Arthropoda > Insecta > Hymenoptera > Formicidae > Camponotus > Camponotus pennsylvanicus. The sequence goes on from JALHBL010000441.1 coordinate 12,343, forward strand.
TAAATATATTTATAAAAGGTGTGTGTTTTTATATATAGTTCTGTGAAATATGATATTTTATTACCATAAAAATGCTAGCAATTTTGCATCATTTGATATTGTGCGATTATTAATACCATTTTTGCAAAAATCCGATTCTTTATATAAATCTTTTAAATACAAATATGTGCTTCGCGCTGCAAGCGAAAATTTCTCTGAAACTAAATATTATATAGTAGAATATATTTAGAATATAATTATACAGTAAAAGTCTAAAATTATCTACAATAAATAAATAAAAAATATATATATATATATATATATATATATATATATATGTAGATTATTTTATATGCTTCTTACTTTATATTTCGAAAATATATATATTTATTGTTATATAAATACTTACTTCTTCATCTGAATATTCATTTATTATATCTAAAAAGTTTTTTATTTTTGGTCTTTCTAATTTTATCAAATTTATTGGAATAAAATTGATTTCCTCCTCATCGCTACTACTGCTTTCTAAAATTTCGTCCAAAAATATCAATCGCTCCATTATTTCCCGGTATAATAGCCAGCTACACTGAATTGCACTGTCAAAATTGGCCGTGCAATAAACTTTGCACTTGTGCAGTTCGCTCTATATGTCCGAACATAAAGTCAGTGTTACACTAGAGTAGTGCGACACTCATCGAACATACCATAAGGTGTGTACTATAATAGTGCAATATAATCGAATACGAAGAGTGCGGTACACTGAACAGGGATTGTCGATCGAACACGTTGCACTGAAAACATTTGCACTCAGTGTACACTAGTGCAGGCGACCGAATTCACTATAAGATTCGATAATTTGATGACTTTCAATCCGACTCGCGTATAGCTACACAGAGTGCCTTCCTAATCCTTCACATGAACTTGACGTGAGACATAGAAAAATATGATGATATAAATCGTTAAAATAAGATAAATAAATATAATTAATAATATAAATTAATAATATAAATAAATATAATATAAATAAAACTTAAAAAGTTACATATTTTAATTTTATAATTAATATTTTATAATATAAATTATAAAATTAAAATATATAACTTTTTAAGTTTTATTTATATTATATTTATTTATATTATTAATTATTTATCTTATTTTAATGATTTATATCATCGTATTTTTATATGTCTCGCGCCATGCGAAGGATTAGCGAGGCACTCCGTATATTTATACGCGAATCGGATTGAGAGTCAACAGATTATCAAATTTTAACAACGGCTGAATGAATCGAATTCTTATTAAACTTAATCGATAGAGCGAGATTGATTTGTATGAAAAAAGTATCTTCATTTTTCTTCTGAGTAATCTATAAATGAAGATATCATGATGCAAAGTCTAAATATGGAAATTTTCATTTAAGAAAGATCTTTAACATCACCGTCATCAACACACATCTACAAACACATAAAGAGAAAACGTACAGTTTCTCTCTCGATAGAAGGTTGCGTTAGCGACGCTCTGCAATATTAATGACATTAGTGACATGTATAATTTAACCGCATTTTGAGTAGTGACAGGTTAAATAATAAAGTGCAAGTTAAATAATAAAATTAGCTGAATCTTATCATATGGAATTGAGACATTCAAATAGCAATATCATTGTTTTGTTGATTCAGGTTTATCTTTTTATCCTTTAATTGTTAGAATAGAATCATAAAAGAAAACATACATTCGCTCTTCTTATTCATATTTTTATAATTTACAATGATTCGTTAATAAGTGATACTACTTCGTCATTATCCATTATTGTGATATGAGTACCTTCCACGTAATGTATTTGTACTGCACTTTCGGTAATCTAAAAATATTTTTTATTTTAAAAATAATCTTAAAAATGACAAAATATTACGTTCTAATTAAATTTACCTTATGTAGATCATAATCCTCTTCAGTAAAAGTGATAGGCGTAAGTGTGGATTTTAATAAAATTATAGATGATTTAAGACGTGGCAATGATGTTATATTATAATCTCGTATAGCGATTATATGATCGTAAAACGTCGAACATAACAATTTCTGATTTTTAACAGTTAACTCATTGATATTCTTTGAAAAGCGAGCAGAAAGAAATTCAAATTTCTCTTCCCACGTATTGCACTTATTTAGTTCTAATGTAAGCTGGAAATAATAATATTGTATTAGTACAACAAAATGATAATAACAAAATGACAATCTGCATTTTAAACTGAGATAAAATAATATGCTTATATTATGTTATGTTATTTCATCTAATCTAAATTACGTTAAAGAAACTTTATAAAATTTTTTTTGTAAACTTTGTAATTTAGATTATATAAAATGATATAATAAAATAATATAATAAAAAAGTTTAGTTTTTTTTATAATTTTAAAGCATATTCTAACAAATTATTTCATAATTTTTCCTCTCATTCTATTAACTATATACTATTCTATTAACTGTACATATATAAACTCAATTAAATAAGTAACTTTTCCAATAAAAAGTTATTTATTTAATTAAGTCATAATATATTTTTAATAATTGACTAACCATTTCATTGTTCGAGTCAAAATACAAGCTTATTACATGAAGTAAAATAATATTTTGTAGCTCTTGTTCGATAGTATGATAAAAATGTTTCTCAAACAAAAACTTCATTTGATCAGGAGCTCCATCTATAAGTATTAAACGTCTTCGAAGAAATTCTTAGCTTCTAATAATCTCGCTAATTCGATGGCAATTAAAGATCCAAACGAATAACCGACAATTAGAAATTCTTTTTGACTTTGTACTTTCTCCAATACGTGCTAAAAAAATAAGCAAACATGTATAAAACTACGTAAAAATGGCACGCATGCATGCATGCGCGTATGCGTATGCATAATTAAATATATATCATTGTTTAAAGTTTAAATACAGCAATTAAAATAAAGATTTCAAACAGATTATATTATAATTTCGTACAGGCAGAAGATATGCTGCTGATTTCATTACTGACGAAGTAACACCTGGCATATTAAGTACACCGTGTTGCAAACATATCGCCGAAGATTTAATTTTCGATCCTATCAGTTTATATACACTTGCACACCCGTCGATTCCTGGTATAAGGAATATTTCACTCTCAGCAACTTCCCTCTCTGTAGCGAGTTTTACATAAATGTCTGGACTCAAGTCTGAATCGTTAAGCTTTCGAGTCAACATTTTTAAACCGTCCAAATCATTTACATTAGCTTCGGTGTCATCTTTTCGATACATCTTTTCTTGTTCAGGTGTATTTGTCAATTTTCTAAGTTTTGCAAAAGTGAGATTTCGAATATCTTGTGCTGTCAATGAAATATCGAATTCCCTCTCCAATGTCTGTTTAATCTCCACTGCCATCATTGAATCCATGCCTAGTTCAGCCAGTGACACGTTTGGCGCCGCCATGTTTGGATTCTTCAATCCTATTTTAAAAATTAGAGAAAGAATTAAATATTTACACATGATCTTAATCAGATCTTATCTAATCTTGAAACTGCAATATAAGAATTATTAAAATTTATTTTTTTGCAATAAAAATTTATTTTGTATAAGCGAATCTTTTACATAATATATACTTAATGAATTTACCCATAATGTTTACAACCGCTTCAAATGGATTCGTTGCTTCGCCAGAACCTTTTTTTTTCAGCAACAACCATGCTGCTTACGATTGACCGATCTTGTAGCAAGAACGCTTCTAATGTGTCCAAGCAGGAGGATATTCCTTGTTGCAATGTACCACCAATAACAAGTTCTTTGTCGTCTTCTTGCATATCTGCGACAAGTCCTACGTCACCAATTGCGCCCCACTGTATAGCCAAACCATGTAAACCTTCTTTCATTCTTCTTTCACAAATTCTTTCCATTACGGAATTTGCCATTCCGTAATTTGTTTGGCCTGCGTTACCTCTTCCGCATGAAACGGAAGAAAAAACGACAAAATGTCGGAGCTGAAGACAAATTGTTTTCGATAATTCATCCATCCTTTTCGTCGTCCATGCCTTTGATATAAAGGAATCTTCGAATGTTTGTGGGGACTGATTCTTGAATACGTTATCTTTCAACACAACTGCGAGATTGAATATAGCATCCACGGGACCTTGTTCTTCGGCAAATTGCAATATAGATTTACAGTCTTCGTATTTCGATGTATCAGCAACTGTAACGATTTGAACATTCACACCGTAAGATTGCCATAATGTTATTCTTGATCGCTGATAACCGTTCTTTATCCCACTTCGCGAAGTCAATACTAGATTTTTTGCGCCACGTAAGATTAACCAATCGGTTAATTCTAGACCGAAACCACCCAGACCACCTATAACGATATAACATTTGTGTTCCAGGCAGTAGTACGGGGGATGCGCAAGTATAGGTGCATCCAGTTCATCTTCTTTTTGAACTTTTATTATTATCTGTAAATAATATTATATTATGTTTTGAACTGTCAGAAAAACGAAATAAGAAGAACATATAAAAGACGAGAAGCTATTAGAAAAAATGAAGATTACAGATAGAAACCTGAGAATCAATAAATTGTCAAATAAAATGTAATTGTACAATAAAAAAATAGAAAAATTTAAAAGAATCGATAAAAAAACCTTTAAAAGAAGCAGAGTTTTTCCAAATAAACGTAAAGAGGAAAGAAGCACAATGGATAACTTTTACATATTACAACATAGTTAAGAAGATAGAATACACCAAAAAAAGTTGTTTAATTTTAAAATCTCTTGATAAAAATATTTAAAATGAAAATGTTTGCGTCACATCTTACGTTCAATATTAAGTTTTAATTAAGGAAAGTAGACAGAAATATTCTCAGCATAGAAATGTTTGCGTTTCAAAATATAAACAGGAAACAAGTGTAATTTTTATTTATATTAAATAATAATTCTAATATTAAAGATAATACAATGAAAACAAAAACTGTGCATTTTTTTGAGAATTTAATATTTCAATTGTAATTATACTTCCTCCATTGTACGTATACTAAAAAAAGATCATACCTTTCCAATATGTTTTCCAGCAGCCATATATCTAAAAGCAGTTTCTATTTCATCCTTTTCGAAGACTTTTCTGCATAACGGTTTGATGGCGCCATTCTTTAAGCCTTCCATTAACTTGTTCCGTAATATTGCCTTACTCTCTGGTTTTGCAGAAAAAAACTTATCCAAGAAAATGCCATGAAAACTAATGCCTTTTGAAAACGCAAATATTTCTAAAGGATTATTGGAATCTATATCAAACTTTCCAATCTCGAGAAAACGACCACCCTTTGCTAAGCAACGGACGGACGCTTGCAGTTTCTCTTCAGCTAAAGAATTCAATACGATATCCACTCCGCGACCTCTCGTTCCCTGAATAATCATTTGTTCGAAGCTCGTATCGCGAGAGTTTCCGATGTGATCCTCGGGAATAGAGGGAAACGTTTCTCTTATAAAATCTCGTTTCTCGATACTCCCAACCGTCGTAAACACTTCGCAACCCTCGTAAAGGGCAAGATGAATGGCAGCTTGACCAACACCTCCCGTACCAGAGTGAATCAACACTTTATCATCTTTTTTCATTTTACCATTCAAATACAAAGCGTAATAGCACGTGCTATATACACAAGGAATCGTCGCGGCGTCTTCCATCGTCCATTTGTCGGGTATGATCCAACTAAGATGTTTGTCAGCTATGCGAATATTTGTCATTCCTCTGAAAATAATATAATTTAATTAAGAAAATCATATAGTATTATTGTATTAAAATTAAATCAAAGAAATTTTTTTGTGAATAATATTTTAACAATAAAAGGAAGTATATAAAATATAGTAACTTTTTCATTTTTTACTTTATCACAAAAGTTTCTAATTTAAATATAAAAAATTGATTTTATATCGCTTATTTTTAAAGAATATATTCACTCAATATTCACTTACCCCGTTGAACACAGTCCCATTATTCTTTGCCCAGTTTTATTAAAACCAACAAATTCCAATCCAATTAAAAAATTACTATTTCGCTCGGTTGTAGATTCGATGGTAAGTCTACCGCTAGCTATCATGACATCTTTAAAATTGATAGATGCATAGACTACTCTTACTAGGTTTTCCTCATTATTGTTGACGAAAGACCTACATTGCATCCAACAAAGAGTACTCAGATCACCTCGCACCTAAAATAAATAAATATAACAGGTTATTTTAAGCCTCTTAAAGTTACATTAAGAAAAACTATTACTTAATTTATGAAGGAAAGTATCACAAATTATCACTATTTCAATTTTCCTGAATGCCGAATCTTTTTGAAATCGTACCATTTGAGAAACATAAGCACTCTCTACGAGTTTTGGTTCTAATAATGGTAATGGAAAGTGTCTGTAGGATCCCCAAATGCCAGAACGTATAACATTTATGGGTAAGTCCAGCTGTAGCTGCCTCATGTATAACGATTCTTGCAATGAAAAAGGCGCATCTCTATCTTGAATAAATACACTTCTAATCATTTCACCACCCGGTTCTTTTCGCAAACAATTGACAAGGCCGAGTAGACCGCATTCAAAGTTTCCTTCTGCGACGATTATAATCCTCGTATTTGTGTTGTCATTTTCCACGTTCATGAATGATTTAATCTTATTTACCCATGAGAATTCATAATTGTTTATATGCACAATCTGTTGATTCATCTTAAAATCTTGTATTTTTCTTAATAATATAATTGTCTTATCGTTGGTGCGTTTATCCAAAATTACTTTTAATCCATATTTGTCCAGACATGAATAATCGTAAATAGCATCTAACTCTTCCAATGTCAGAAGAAATCCCATTGGCATTATGGCAGACACCAATTGTTCGTATAAATCGTTTCTATTTTTTGTTAAAATTCCGTAACCTATGATCATCAAACAATTTTCATTTTTTGTCAGTTTTTCAAATTCCATCGTAGAAATATTGTCGGGCAAGGAGATATCTTTGAATCTTTCGTTGATCGCTACTATTTTGATATTGTAACTAATTTGTGGTAAGTCGTCTAAAATTTTATAAACATGTAAAGAATTTAAATTCTCCGGCATCACTTGATCACTATTTTCAATAAATTCGATGACTTTTACGTTTATCATGTTGTGACACTCAAGTGCAACGTGCACCGACATTCTTATTGCATCTTGCAAAGATATCACATTTAGATCTCGATGAGCGACAAACTTGTATTCTTCAAAAATGGGGTTGGCTACATTTTGTGGACGAGATATAGCTGTAGCTACGAGACCGTGTATTTCTATTCCTCCAGATATCAAAACATCTAAGTGCTTATAATTTTGTACAAGAACTTCTGCGGATATGAAGACAATAGCATATCAAGTATATATTTTTCGAAAAATAATATTCGATTAAATATGTATATAATTACATTTATAATACTGTAAACTTACGTTGTTTTTCATTTAAAAGTTTTTCAATATATTTTATGTGAGATGTTGGATCGATTACCGCTTTACGAATTCTTGTTGGTACAAAAAGAGTTCTCGAATTCTGCTCTAAAATCATCATCTGTAACATGTTGTCCATGAATGTTACCCAATTGTCAGTCCAGGCAATATGACCATTCTTTCCTGTGATTGACGCGCTTCTTAATCCACGAAATTCGCCGGTATATTGATAACCACGAAGTTTTAATTCTTTGTAAATATCTTTTATATTCATCTCCTCTTTGTCATTGTTATTTCGATCAATAATTGTGCTACATATTTTCTCGTCTTCAATATTACCTGGAATTCGTACTGTTCCAGTGACGACAGCACTGTCCCCTTCGATTATTTCGAATTTGCAACTATCTACAAGAATACAATTATCAATTTCCGTTTGTAAATTAAATAGGAAGGGCTTTAATTGCCTACATTCCCGATTGCCAACTACTTCGATTGCGCACAACATTTTGCCGACAGCTTCTTTTGTCAACATTCCCGATTGCCTACATGTATTATTGCACACACGAAAAAAATAAAGAAACGAAAGTACGATTGCACACATGACATTATTGCGCACATGATATTATTGTACGCATGTACATTGCACACATGATATTATTTCATGTAAAAAATAAAAATATAATTAGATGCTTTAGGCAAGATTTTCGTATGCGACTTATCTCCGAATTTGATCAATTTTTACAGACATATAGTACGTACTAAATGAAGTCGAATGCCACAAATACGAATGGGCAGAAACGTTTTGTTCTTAAGGTATTCAAATTTTATTTTTATATTATGTTATTTATATTATGTTGAATTTTTCGATTGTGTAAGCACAAGATTCTCGATTCTTTGGAGAACTATATTCTGAATGGGTCACTCAGAATATAGTGCGGCCCGAAATGGCGTCTATAATATTAATAATATAATATAATTCTTCTGTTCCACAGGGGTTTTCAACTTCCACGCGAAGCGAGATCTACCCCACATCCTCCGTGCTTGCGGCCTGAAACGAGATCTAATTGTTTTATTTTACATAGGTTATCGGCTTTCACATGAAGCGAGATTCGTTTCTATTTCAAAGTATAGTCCTAGGTCCAAAATATTTTTGAATTCTAATATTTCTTTCTAAATGGAAATTTTAAATATTATTCATTTAAGATGAGATAATTAAAATTAAAATATCAAAAATAAACTTTTCTACACATTCGCTCTTATAGCATTCGAATTTATTTAGTACTATCTGCTTATAAAAGTTCATCGAATTCGAAAGTAAGTCGCATACGGAAATCCTATCATTCAAAAGATTTTAAGATGGGATTCTGTAAGCAATTCAGTATCAGTCTCCTTTTAATCGTGGATTCTAATTATGCAGTCATTTTCTTATTTTATGTGTGCAATGTATTTGTATGTGTTCAATATCATATGTGTATTAAGATTATGTGTGCAATGTGCATGTGTACAATAATATAATGTGTGCAATGTATATGTGCGCAATAGTGTCATGTGTGCAATCGTATTTTCGTTACTTTATCTTTTTCGTGTGTGCAATAATACATGTAGGCAATCGGGATGTAGGCAATCGGGAATGTAGGCAACTGAAGCCCTCCCTATTTAATTTACAAACGGAAATTCTATTCCATGCTTTATAACGAGATTCTATGTTATGTTTCATAACGAGAGGATGTTTTTAACGAAGAATAAATTCCAGCCGGCCTTCAACCGTGGAAATGAAATAGTGTAGAAACGAAATACCAATCATTGTATACAATTTGCAAGTTAAATGAATAAATATAAATTTTAATTTTAATGAAAGTGTTCGTATAGCATTGTTAATGGTCAAATACGCGGTAGATCTGATATGCATTTACGTCAGAAACTTAGATATTTTAAGTAACCAATAGTTTTAATAAATCACAGAAAATTAATTTAGCTATGGTATCTCTAAATTGCAATCTTTCGAGCATAGATTTTAGCAATACATTAATTAAAATAGCAAAAATAGAAATAATAATGAGATGTATAAAAATCAAACAAATCAACAAATTTACAATACATTTTTTATTATTTGACAGTAGAAACTATGATTTCTTGATTATATTATGTTTACTAACTTTCTCAGCAGAATACAAGCTTAATGCAGTACCAATATACTGCAATTTTTGCTCAAATCTGCTGCTACTTTATTGGCAAACTGTTAATAATTTGTTTATTAGATACAAATCTTTTTTCGCTTATTCATATTTTATATTTTAAATAATTTTTATCTTTTTATATTTCTAGACCACAAAATTATTTTAATTGTACAAGTTACCTTTTTGAATCATAAGAGTTAAATCGACCGTATTTTGCTTGGACAGAATTATAGCACGTCGGAAATTGACATCTTCAAATACAATTGGTACATCGAGAACATTTTTCCTTTTTAACCAGCCGATCATTTGCCATATCAGGAAAAGATATCCCGTAGCCGGTAATAAATTTTTTCTATTAACGACATGCCCGGTCATATATGTAAATTCTTCCTCGAGTAAATTAATGGTAACAATTGCTTCCGCAATGTCAAGTTTTCTTTGTCCGAAATAATGGTATACATACCAATCTTCGGAATGATCCCATCTGTAAAACGTGTTATTAATATAAAAATATGTAAAACATTAGCCTTATTAGCGTTTAACGTCGTTAAAAATAACACAAATTAATTTTCCGTTTCTTTAAATTGTGCTATTTTTTGGTAATAAACATAACGTTGAATAATCTTATGTTATATTAAGCAAAATTTACCTTATAAGATGAGAAATCCTCGGTGTATTACGACTCACAGGAAACTTAACTTTCGGATATAAATTTGCGATTTGCAGCTGTAATTCTGCATTATAAAGTTTTCCAATTCCGTGTAAGAATATCTCAACGTTTGGTTTGTGAGAGAATTTGTATAACGCGACATTTGTCACAGTTGCATTTAACGAATCATTAAGAATGTATTGTAGAATGTCGTGCGGCGCAATCTCAATCGTTACCGCGTTGTTTGGAATAAAACGCATAGCTTCTGAAAACACTACTGGGGCTAACAGACTATTTGTATAATATTTTGCTAGATACGAGATATTTGGAGATGTGCTGAACCATTCATAGGATTTGTTCAACATGTTCAACCACTTTGAGCTCGGAGAGGCTTTCTGTGGCAATATCTGATTCAGGTATTCCAAAAGTTTAACTCTCGCAGGCTCGATGTAACGACTATGAAAAGGTACATGTCCAGAGGAAATTTCTTTTACAGAAATGTTGTCATTCTAAACAGAAGTAAATTTCTCTTAATAAACTCATTTTTTATTTAATTCAACGTAATTATAAGCATAGATATGTTATTTGAACTTTTTAAGTGTTTCCAAACCTGTAGCTTAGCGAGGAATGCTCTCACAGAGCTTGTTGGTCCACTGACAATATAATTATGCGAACTATTATAACAAGCTACATCGATATCCAATGGACACATATTCTTCATAGTTTTATAATCTAAATTAATTTCAGCCATCAAGCCATCTATTATTTTTGACTTAAGAAATGCTAAACCGACATAATAAGCCAACATGATGGTTTCTTCGGCCGTCAAGCATCTATCGGCATATCCACAAACCAATTCGCCAATAGAATGACCCATTATTACATCAGGAGTGATACCAATACTTATTAAGAGATCAACTATTCCGATCTGTAATATACGTAACTTTTTTTATATATTTCAACATTTTATATTTTTCTTTTAAATAAAATAATATTTTAAAATATTACTATAAATTTAACTTTCTGCATACAATTATGTAACATATGAGAGGCTCTTTTTAATTTCAATTCTTTTACAAGAATTTGAGTTTTTTATGAAATACTGATCATTTTAAAGATACGGCGCTTCATTCGATAATACAAAAAAATTCCGCAATATATAGACGATATATTTTTGTTCATACCTGCAATCCAATAAGGCCTACAAATAAGTTGACTACGTTATCGAGAATATATTTGTCTTTATTTATTAGAATATCTGAGACAAATATATCATAAGGTTTCAAAACAGTATCGCATTTTTGGATTGCTTTAGCGAATACTGGAAATTCCATTAAAGCTCGACCTATATGTATATATATATGTATCAATATTTAAAAGAATATAATTATATTAAATAACGTTGTCGATAAATTATTTTAAATAATGTAATATTTTTATATAATTAATTTAAACATACATAAATGAAATCCCTAGAAATCGCTTACCTTTGTTTTGCACACGCTTTCTATAGTATCATTATTATATTTTAGTTTAGTTCATATCAAAGAATAGACTTTTTACATCTAAATGTAACTTAAGCAATTATTTAATAAAAATTTACAAACTAGAAATATTATAATTGTTAATTTTTTATTGTATATAAGAATGTATATGTATGTATAATTTGAAAATCGTTAAACGTTGCAAATAAACTTAATAATAATTATTATATTGTTACGCGCCCGAGCCATTACGGCCCTGCCGTTGTCCGGATCCCGTAGTCAAGAAGATTGTTTAAAACCAACGATGGTCAGCGGAGTCGGAAGATAGCTGTCAAGCTATCCAGACGTGTTTTATATACGAGCTATTATTAAGCCGTTGTGTTATTAATCTGTTGTTTGTGTGTGTTCTGTGTTTCGCATTAAAGTTCTTGTGTTCTCTAAAAGTGTCTTGTTATTATTCGCGGTCCGCGAGTGCCGGTGGTCCGCTAATCCGCGCTTCAATATATCTCGAAGCCCTCGCCCTGGGCGTAACAATATTGTATATATTTGATTTATACTTGCCCATGTTAAAACACTGAGATCCAATTCCAGAAAATATGAAGCAAATCGGTCTTTTCGTATATAAGTTGCATCTTCTTTTAATTATTGCATTATCAGTTATTTTGGATCCAGCAATTATGTATCCTCTGTAGAGATGATCTTTTATATTGCCACTATGAATACGATGCAGGAGAGATATATATTCTACATCTATTGATCGACTCTGTATCTATAAAGATATATTTGTTATTATAATTGTAAAAGTATAATTGTCTTATAACATTTTAATAGATTATTCTTCTTTAAAGTTAATTATAATTAAAAACTTAAGTTGAGCAAATGTTTTATATATTTAATTTTGAAAAATTTGAGTGCCTTTAAAATATTCTATAATTTATTTCGTTGCCATGTTGAACATTATGTAGTCATTTTATTCAACTAGATATATTAAAAGATGTGTTTCGAGAACAATCGATTTTAATATGTCTTAGACTTGTTCATATAATATTCTACTCTTTTTTTTCGTTTTTATTGACTAAAACTAATTTGAATCTATCTCTATAACTTTTATATTTAGATCTCATTATTAAAATTAGTATTTTAATACGTGATTAATATACTTTAATTAAATATAATTTACTTATTATATTAACAATGATTTTTTAAAATTCTTTATATAAACAATTTTTTAAATCATTTTTACCTTTTACTTCGTATTAATATATTTTTTATTTTTTGCGTTATATTTAATAGTAATATATACTTACGTCATCTAACATGATTTTAACTGCTTCTTCGGTACGTCCAGATATAACTACAAGCTTAGGTAAATTATTATTTGTTTCATTGACTTTAATTTTCGAATTTGATTTCAATAATAAATGACCATTAGCACCACCAAATCCGAAGGAATTAATACCGAAGTAGCCACCCTTCCATTCTGTCGATTCAGTGATTATTTTTATTCTTCCTTCAATGATAGCAGTCATATTCTTTCGTGGATGTTTTAAATGTATAGTAGGAGGGATTATGCCAGTTTCCATCGCTATTAAAACCTTTACAAGAGAAATATATATGTTATAATGCAGATAGATAATAATATCTTAGTTCTATAATTGTAATAAATAATCAATAAATAATAACACAAGCCGACAAAATTTAGACCCAGAAACCAGAATATACTTTTCCTAAGGTTTTTGACGCGCTGAATTCGAATCCGAGGTCAGAATTTCTCTGGTAGCTCCGGTTTACGAGATATTCTAACCTAAAAGTGCCAAAATCACGGTTTTTCGAGATATTTGAGGTTATGTTACATCGTAAGGTAATTTTTTTTCATAAAACCATTAATGGGGTCCGAAAGAACTACTCTTCAAATTTAATTTGTCTAAACAATTTGTTTAAACAATTTGTTTAAACAAACTATTGCAAAACTAATGTCAAATTTCGAATCAGCGTGCATCAAAACCCTTTAAAAATGTATATTTCGTGTACATACATTATATTGTACTTACCTGATGCTATTCAATTTCCAAATATCAAAAATGTCAAACTACTTAATTTGAACATTCAATTTCTCAAAGATAAAAAAAGATATCCGGACAAATCAAAACGTTTTTTAAAGAGGAAGAGTAGTTCTTTTGGACCCCATTAATGGTTTTATGAAAAAAAATTACCTTGCGATGTAACATAACCTCAAATATCTCGAAAAACCGTGATTTTGGCACTTTTAGGTTAGAATATCTCGAAAACCGGAGTCACCAGAGAAATTCTGACCTCGGATTCGAACTCAGCGCGTCGAAAACCTTAGGAAAAGTATATTCTGGTTTCTGGGTCTAAATTTTGTCGGCTTGTGTAATTATAATGAATAATCAAAAATCACAGATAAAAAAAATACATAAGTTTATATATAGCATTAGATTGCATTAGATGTTTCAACTCTATTTTGTAAATCTTTGTTGTAAACCTTACCTTTGCAATTTGGCAATGACCGCTAACGGGTTCAGAATGTCCAATATTCGATTTTACTGAACCCATTAATAGTGGAAAATCTCTTTTTATGCATAAAGCTTCGTCGATTGCTTGAAGCTCCACGGGATCGCCGACTATAGTGCCAGTTGCATGAGCTTCTAGGTAAGATAGCTCAAGAGGCGAAACGTTACATTCTTCGTAAATTTCTTCCAATAATAATTTTTGTTTATCTAATGATGGAAAAGTAATTCCTTCTTCTTTAAAACCATCGCAGTTGGTTTTACCATAAACAAAAGTCGCATAGATTCTTCTTGCATCCTTTGCTTTTTGCAGGTACACTACTGTAGCCGCATCACTACGCATGTAACCGGCACCTTCTTCATCGTAAGGTTTACAGTAGCCATCGCCGGATAAAATTCCTAAAATAATATTAATAATTTATTCGATTGAATATGAAAAATGTAATTTCCTTTTTTATTTTTGGTGTCTTAATTAATTTATCAGATATTTGAAAACTTTGATAAATATGTTAAATAAGTGAATCAGTTATATTGTTATATTTTGGCGAAAAATTTAATAAATATGTAAAATATTTGAAAACTTTGATAAATATATTAAATAAGCGAATCAATTATATTGGTATATTTTGGAAAGAGAAACTATTAGATCAAATATATTGTATTAATTAATGCATCAATAAATAACTTAAACCATTTAACAATCTCGAATACAATATCTTTGATCATAGTAATATTATTTTTGACATACCCAGAAGATAAAACTGTTGAGTTATAAGAGGATGAATGCACAAATTGACACTAGCGACAATAGCCGCGTCGCAAAATCCAGATCGAATCAAATTGTAAGCTTCTACCATAGCGAAATGGCTCGAGCTACATGCGGTATCGACATTATACGATGGTCCAGTAACGTTGAGCCAGTAAGAAATTCTATTTGCCAACATACTTTTACTGCAACCAAGTATGGGTAATCCAGCAATCTAATAATACAGTTTTTATATTAAAAATATTCTTTTTAATATATTTTTATTTATATTTATTTCAATATCCTTGTATGTACATATTAATATGTTCATATAGTTTTAAGAGTTCATGTTTTTTCTATCGATTTTGAATGGTTAAATTATTCACATATATGAGTCCGGAATAATAAAATTATTGACATACATGAGTCTTTTCGTATATTACAGCGAGAAATGTATCGCAAGCTGACATTGCTGTGAAAACTCCCGTTCTTGTTCCTTGCAATTCTGCGGGATTGACACCCGCGTCAATAATTGCTGCATAGGTGTTTTCGAGTAACATTCTAGCTCCAGGATCAAGCGTATGAGCTTCTACGGCCGATATATTAAAAAATTCTGCATCAAATTTTTCTATATTGTTGATTTTTCCTATTCGAGGAGGCATTTCATAGGTATCTGTCAAAATTTAAAATGATTTATATGAAGGTAATATATATTTAAATCATAAATAAGAACTGCATTTTTAAAGATGGGCAAGATATTTTTAAGAATAGACGACATTTCGATTATCTTTCATTATAACATCAAACGCAAAAAATTTGCAAACATATTATAATAAAAATGATTTATGTAAGTATAAATTGCACATAGAATATTAATTGTCAATTTTAATGTTATATTTGTAAGTAAACCGCATATAGATATTGTAAATTCCTGAGTATGATTAATATATATTTTAGGAGATATAAGTATTATCTTTTTAAACATAAAGAACAATGATATTCTACCAGGAAAAAAGTTTATATATACATATAATTAAATAAAATTATATATAAAATATACCTATATACAGAGTGTCCCGAAACTAAGGCTTGATATTTTAAAGGCAGATTCTCTGACCAATTTAAAAACGATTTTTCCTCAGCGAAAATGTTGCGGCACTAATAGTTTTCGAGTTATAAACAATTGAAAATAAAGGATTTTTCGCAAACTAAGGCTTATGGGAATAAAATATTAATAACGTCACATTCTTTAGTTAATTTTAGGTAGTTTACTTTAATAGAATTTGAATTTAAGGTTTAGTTAGAAAGATACATGATGACAAAAACTGGGAATATGCAAAAAATAATGATCTCCCTCGACATTTTCGCTGAGGAAAAATCGTTTTTAAATTGGCCAGAGAATCTGCCTTTAAAATATCAAGCGTTAGTTTCGGGACACCCTGTATATATATATATATATATATATATATATATATATATATATATATATATGTGTTTATATGTATATATATGTTTTCTTATTCTTGTATAATCTCTGTCTGTATATATACAGAAAAAAAAATCGATGAATAATTAAGAAAGTAACTTTTTCATTGTTTCATTTTTAGAAAAAATGAGATTTGAAGAGATAAAACAGAAGTCCCAACATATAGTCAATTTTTTCTTTTTATATAATTATATATAGATCATTTTTCCTTAATTTTATTTACTTTTTATGTAAAAATTTTAATTAATTTCTATATTATTAAATTAAAATGAATAATAAGAAGCCATAAGGAGCCAACGCAGTTGTAGGGCGTGAAAAAAAAAAAGTTTTTTTCAGGAAAAGTCAATTGAAACGATCTTTCTTCTTTATTCCATACGTTTCGGACTCAATTCGAGCCATCTTCAGTGATTCTAATAAAAACAAAAAAATGCCAAATGAGACAGTAACAAAGATGCAGTGTCAACGACATTACAAAAGAGAAAAAGAGAAAAAAAAGAGGCACAATCACATACATACATAGTCCGCAGGAGTGAACGTTATTTCGTCCAAGTCGATCAACCCGAAAAAGACCGATGCAAGTAGCCCTCTCAACGGTGAAAAGCGCGAGGAGCGATGCACTGACAAAGTAAACATAACAGAGTCATATCTTTGCAATAAAAATTATTCAACAAAAGTCAAAGGCCACTTACTCGGACAACGAGAAGACCGGCAGAGACAACACGAGCACTCAATACGCAAACAACCGACTAAGTCGAAAAATTCGAACGGCAACGGAAAGCGGTGTAAAAATGTGGTCGAACAAAAACAATCCATGTACATAGAGGGCAAACATCCGCCCAATTAAATCTTAGATATGTTTTCAATTATTAACAGACACGATGTGTTCAATTTTAAAGTATCGCTTTGGAGGTTCAACGCATTCTTTTGGCGCTTAATATAAATCATTTCAGATATTAGTCTTTTACCTAAAAACATTTCTTCATCCAAAATGTTAACATTATCAAAATCAAAAGTGTGATTCAGAGCCCTATGTTCAGCAATGACGGACGTAAGATTCCTTATATGTTCTTTAATCCTCGTTTTTAACAGGCGTCCCGTTTGTCCCACGTAAGAAGCGTCACAGTCCATGCAGTTAATTTTGTACACTATATTACTGCGCGAATCCTTCTGCAAACTATCCTTGCCGACTCTAATGAATCGGCGTAAGTTATTAATTCCAGTGTAAGAGAGCCTAACATTAAGATCTTTGACGCAATGCCGAAAACGCTCCGATATGTTCCTCACATATGGAACATTGAAATATGTAATTCTACCTCCCCCATTAACAACATCCGTCCCGATCTCAGTGTCCGTCAGAACATTATTACATTTGTCACTAAATCTGTGAAACAGAATATTAAGCCGGTCAGCAATAGTGTGAAAAATAAAAGAGAGCGGATATCCATTGTTCAAAAGAATGTTAATAACAAATTCAAAATTTTCTTTATGGAATCTTGGATGAGAAAGCCAAAAAACTTTATCCGTTAAGCCAATTATCGTACCCTTCTTCTGGCAAAGAGGGTGTCGCGACTCGAAGTGGAGGTATCTTCCAGAAAAAGTCGGTTTGTGAAACCAATTAAATTCGATAAATCCATTTTCTAAAATAATTGTGATGTCAAGAAAATGCAAACGGTTGTCGACACTCTCCTAAATAGTAAATGTGTGATAACCATTCTTCATTTTTGTATATAGAAATAGAGATTTACAAGAAAATAAAAACATAGATCGATATATTACATATATACTTTAATAAATATACTTTATTTTATTTATTTTATTTATTATATTTTATTGTGTAGACTTTTTTCCCAAGATAGAGAAAAAAATTTGAGAAAAAAATTTGAGAAAAAATATTATTACAGTTGGTCCAGCGTTGATGATCCTCCGTACCGAGATCCATTTTATTGAAAAGATTGTCCTGAAATTCTTTCATATTATCAGAATTGGGAAATTGTCCAGCGATACCAGAGATAACTATTTCTTCCTCTGCATCAACGCTGACATATGGATTGAACCGTTTATTATTATTCATCTTCTACAAATTCTAATAAATCTGAAAAAATATATTAGAATTTTATTTCAGAAGTATATATGTATATGTATATATATATATATACAGAAAAGAGCAAGAAGAATTTGTACTCACCACATTCAAAAATTTAAAAAATTTTTTTATGACACTAGCAACGCGCGGTGACTCTAATAAAAACACAACTTTATAAAACTGACTATCACAATGGTGCTATCTCATATCATAAAGCAAAATGTGTCTTACTATTAAATCAGATGTGAATCACTGTGTGATAACCATTCAATGTATAAGCTTCATAATCCTAATAATTTGACCGGAAAACGTGTAGATTGTAATTAGCGTAATTTTACAATTAAAATGAACTCCACGTGCGCATTATATCATAAAGTTCAACGGATGCACAAAGTAGAAATATGCATATGGTTTAAAATACGTTAGTATTTTAAACGCGGTATGAAAACATACATAATGCAATTATTGCGATGTATTAATTTGCGATTTTCAGAAAATATATTCAAATGCCAGCTGAATTTTTTATTTAAATTCATATGTACAGTTTTAAAATGTAAAGTATCAAAAAATATATAAACATATCTATAAATAATAATAGAATTTTAAAAAATGATTGTAAAAGGTAAAACACCCTTTTGAAATTCGCAGCAGTCAAAATTAATTTTCTACATTAAATATTGAATTAAATATTGAATTCTACATTAAATATTGAATTATTATTTAAATAATATTTTTGATAAAAATTTTATTACATACTTAATATTTCTAGTAGCTATATAGTTTTAAAAGGGTATTTTTTACATTTTATTTTCTTTATTATTTCTAAGAAAAACATTTGAAAAATTAAATTTATTTATTCTTTTATTATTTTCAAATAAAAAAAATATAAACTTAAAAGCATTTAATGTAAAAGATAGATCTATTTGGACACATACAGGTCTGATAATCATATCACCCAATCACCCTTCGTATGCAGATAGAGAGTGGTTTAAATCAAATAAGGAAGTTCTTTACCGTTTTGTGCGATTTTTAAAATAATTAATAAAAAATTAATTAATGAAAACTCATGCGAGAATAGATGCGCGACGAAAAAAAATATTCCAAGAGATGTTACGGAATTCCTAAACAATACATAATTAAATTTGGTAAATATGTCGATAAAGGGAGCCCGTCTCGATTACCTTGACCTTGACATATGTCAAACATTTACCAAATTATGTTGTCAAGGTCACTGCCTTGAGTAACATCCAAAAGGTTTTAGCCGTCGCTCGTTGTTTATTAAAAAATTATTAACAAAAGAATTTCACAATTTTAATGCTTTTTATCTCTGAAAATATTGATTTGAGAAAAAAATTTTAAGCAGAAAATAAAGCCGCTGAAAAACTCTATAAAAAAGGTTATATGCATTTTTTTCATAAACCTACTATTTTAGCCATTATATGAAATGTACAATTATATATATATATTAATTATAATTATATATATATATATATATATATATATATATATTAATATATATACATTAATATATATATTATATTTATTTAATTTAAATAAAACTTATGTTCATAAACAATACGGACTACAAAATGTTTGTCAAAATATCTTCGCGTGTCATCATTTGCGTGATAATAATTATGCCACGCGTGTGTCTATTTATGGTTTCGATTATCATATTATAATAATTATGCATATCTGGCAATCTGAATATTCCAATTATTATCGATTTATTTATTCGTCGCGTTTTCTCGCGAATTTTAAATCGCGATTTAAAATTCGCGAGAAAACGCGACGAATAAATAGACACGCGCGTGGCATAATTATTATCACGCAAATGATGACACGCAAAGATATTTTGACAAACATTTTGTGGTCCGTATTGTTTATGAACATAAGTTTTATTTAAATTAAAGTAGTAAAGAAGTACATGTCGAAAAAACAACTTATCATGTTCCATTTTAAATCGAAAAATAACTCAAATTCAAAACATATCTCTTTTACAAAAAATGAATTTTTGCGCACTCAATTTTATTGACAAATGCCTAACTTCACTATATTTGCAGCTGGAACCATCTAATTATGAGAGGTGGGAACTTGTTAGTTATACTCCTAATATATATAAAATTTTTAGAAAATTCTTATATCTATCAAATGAAACTTATATTGGACGTAATATAAGTTTCACTTGATAGATATAAGAATTCGGTAATCTCCCGCATGATAAAAAGATTGACACAAGCAATAAAATTCACCCTGCATATATACAGGATGTCCCATTTTAATGTCCCACCCCAAATAACTTTCTTATTTTTAATTTTAGAAAAAGATGTTTCAGACAAAAGTTGTATGGTTTCAAAAGGGACATAAGGTGGTGTTATTAGTTTGACCTTGAATAGTTACTTGAAGGTCACGTGAAGGCCACTTTCAATTTTTTAAATGGAATCGCCTACTTTTTATTATCTATTCTTGCAGCTCATCTCGAGAGCTTTCCAAAACACTATAATTAAGTTAGTTTTCATTAAGTACTTTCCAAGTTATGAGGCCTGAAATCATTTCTTAATTTTACATAAACCGTAAAATATCTTGTAAAATATTCTTTTTTCGATTATCTTACCTTAATACTTTTATGTACAAAATAATAAGAGGAATCAATTGGTCTAAAAGAAACACAGTTATTTTTAAGAAAAAATATGTAATTGTTAATTACAAATTACATATTTTTTCTTCGAAACAACTATGTGTTTTCTTTACACCAATTGATTCCTCTCATTATTTTGTACATAAAAGTATTAAGGTAAGATAATCGAAAAATGAATATTTTACAAGATATTTTATGATTAACGTAAAATTAAGAAATTATTTCAAGCCTCATAACTCGGAAAGTACTTAATAAAAACTAACATAATTATAGTGTTTTGGAAAGCTCTTGAGATGAGCTACAAGAATGTGCAAAAATATATAGGGTATTCCATTTAAAAAAATTGAAGTGACCTTCACGTGACCTTCAAATGACTCTTCAAGGTCAAACCAATAGTACCAATAGTACCATCTTATGTTCCCCTCGAAACCAAACAACTTTTGTCTGAAACATTTTTCTCTAAAATGCTTAGTTTTTGAAAGAAAAGGGGTGTACGGATGGTCTAGGACATCCTGTATACAGGGTGTTCAAAAAGTCCCGGACCGGTCGAATATTACATAAACTATGCACTTTAGAAAGAAATGTTTTAGACAAAAGTTATATGGCTTGTAGGGGGCCACAAGATGGTGTCATTGGTTTGACCTTGGAGAGTCATTTGAAGGTCACGTGAAGATCACCGTCAATTTCTTAAATGGAACCTCCTATTTTTTATTGCATATTCTTGTAGCTTATCTCGAGGGCTTTCCAAAACACTATAATAAAATATCTTTCCTTCAAGTACTTTTTGAGTTATAAGGCTTGAAATAATTTCTTAATTTTACATAAACCGTAAAATATCTTGTAAAATATTCATTTTTCGATTAACTCACCTTAATACTTTTATGTACAAAATAATGAGAGGAATCAATTGGTGTAAAGAAAACACAGTTATTTTTAAGAAAAAATATGTAATTGTTAATTGCAAATTACATATTTTTTTTTCGAAACAACTATGTGTTTTCTTTACACCAATTAATTCCTCTCATTATTTTGTACAAAAAAGTATTAAGGTGAGGTAATCGAAAAATGAATATTTTACGAGATATTTTACAGTTTATGTAAAATTAAGAAATTATTTCAAGCCTTATAACTCAAAAAGTACTTGAAGGAAAGATATTTTGTTATAGTGTTTTGGAAAGCCCTCGAGATAAGCTACAAGAATATGCAATGACAAATAGTAGGTTCTATTTAAGAAATTGAAGGTGACCTTCATGTGACCTTCAAATAACTCTCCAAGGTCAAACCAATGACACCACCTTATGGCCCCCTTCAAGCCATACAACTTTTGTCTAAAACATTTCTTTCTAAAGTGCATAGTTTATGAAATATTCGACCGGTCCAGGACTTTTTGAACACCCTGTATATACTGGGTGAGCCATTTTAATTAACGCACGCAATTATTTCGGAAACAAAGGATTTTAGAGAAAAATGTTTCAGACAAAAGTTTTATGGTTTCGAGGGGGCCATAAGATGGTATCATTGGTTTGACACTGAAGAGTCATTTGAAGGTTACGTGAAGGTCACTTCAATTTTTTTAAATGGAACACCCTATATATTTTTGCACATTCTTGTAGCTTATCTCGATAGCTTTCCAAAACACTATAATTATGTTAGTTTTTATTAAGTACTTTCCGAGTTATGAGGCTTGAAATAATTTCTTAATTTTACGTTAATCATAAAATATCTTGTAAAATATTCATTTTTCGATTATCTTACCTTAATACTTTTATGTACAAAATATTGAGAGAAATCAATTGGTGTAAAGAAAACATACAGTTGCTTTTAAGAAAAAATATGGAATTGTTAATTGCAAATTACATATTTTTTCTTCGAAACAACTATGTGTTTTCTTTACACCAATTGATTCCTCTTATTATTTTGTACATAAAAGTATTAAGGTAAGATAATCGAAAAATGAATATTTTACAAGATATTTTACGATTTATGTAAAATTAAGAAATTATTTCAAGCCTCATAACTCAAAAAGTACTTAACGAAAAGGTACTTAATTATAGTGTTTTAAAAAGCTATCGAAATAAGCTACAAGAATGTGCAAAAATATATAGGGTATTCCATTTAAAAAAATTGAAGTGACCTTCACGTAACCTTCAAATGACTCTTCAGTGTCAAACCAATGATACCATCTTATGGCCCCCTCGAAACCATAAAACTTTTGTCTGAAACATTTTTCTCTAAAATGCTTTGTTTCCGAAATAATTGCGTGCGTTAATTAAAATGGCTCACCCTGTATATATATATATATATATATATATATATATATATATATGTTTTGTGAATTATGTTCAATACAATGTTGTCTAAAGTAAAAAAGTGAAAACTGCCCAGTAAACAAAATGTCAGCAGGTTGGCAGCAGATTGGCAGCAAATTCGATCAGAATCCCACACCAGAACCGTAGTCATCTGTGTCCGCATTAAGCTTTTGTTTTGGCGACAGAATCTGTAAAACATAACCTGTCAACAAACTGTTGCCAGAAACCGAACAGGATCTGCGCGATGCAATTTGATGTTAGATTGCCAGCAGAAACCGAGCAGAATCTGCGCATGCAACCTGATGGCAAATTGACAGCAGAAACTGCACAAGATTTGCGCTTACTTTTATTAATATTATATAAATGCAACAAAATTGATTATTACAAGTGCTAAATAAGAATATTATCGGCAAGTTAATTACAATTTTCTTCTAAAATGACATATATGTCATATGTTATATCGTAATATATGTTAATGTAATATATGTTATATCGTAGTTATATCTCATATAGAGAAGGACTAATTTAATTAAATTAAATTAATAATAAAGTAAATGATAAAAGTAAATGTAACTTGTAAAATTGGAGATGTAATTTATTTAGAATTAAATTCTTGCTTTATGCCTTAAATAGGCAATACATGAATAATTTTCCATTTATCATATTGATTCCAATCAGTTTAATATTCTGAATCTCATCTGCTTGTATCAGATATCAGAAATTAAAGTGATAGAAATTAAAATGATAAATCGATTTATTTATTCGTCGCGTTTTCTCGCGAATCTAAAATCGCGATTTATTTTGAAATTTAAATGATGATTTAAATCAAAGTTTGTTCTATTTTTTCTATTATTTTGAATATTTCCTTTGATAACCTCTACTAATCTCTACTCTAATAATACTACTAATCATTTATATATATATACCGGTAGTTTTCATTGATAGAATGATGAAATCATTTCGTGCACGTCTAATATAAGTTTCATTTGATAGATATAAGAATTTTCTAAAATTTTATACATATTAGGAGTATAACTAACAAGTTCCCGCCCCTCATAATTAGATGGCTCCAGCTGCAAATGTAGTGAAGTTAGGCATTTGTCAATAAAATTAAATGCGCAAGAATTCATTTTTTGTGAAAGAAATATCTTTTGAATTTGAGTTATTTTTCGATTCAAAATGGAACACTATAAGTTGTTTTTTCGACATGCACTTCTTTACTACTTTAATTTAAATAAAACTTATGTTCATAAACAATACGGACACAAAATGTTTGTCAAAATATCTTCGCGTGTCATCATTTGCGTAATAATAATTATATTTAATAATTAGAGATTTGGCTCAAGTAATCAAAAAATTAAAAAGAAAATGGCATAAGAGCCAACGCGCGGTAGTTGGAGCGCAGAGAAGCAACAACACTTCTTTCTTTTTTCAGTATTAGTCTATTAAAAAACACATTATAATAACAAAAAACGTACGTTTCGGATCATCTTTTGATCCTTCTTCAGCGCGATGTTAACAATATATGTTACAAATAGTGACGCGTTACATTGAACGAATTTGTTCTCGACGCGTAGGTGACGCTAAATTGCGTCCCGCGGAGGTCTAGTGAGCGCTCTGCTTCCAATAGTCAATTAAATATACTATAGTTATGCTATGCGACGTCACAGCAGATCTAACAAATCGAGTAAAAATAATAAAATAAATACCGAAAGATATTACACGTGGATAAACTTTTTTGCTTAAATTAATAGTTAGAAGCATGGCTCACCAGATTCCGCGCTTTTTACAATTAATAATATAGTATACCGCTGTGCGCCTCATGTCGGTTAGAGATTCAATGACGAACTGTATAAATATGTCCTCGGTTGTCAGGACGTAAACGTTCAGAGATTTGTCTCTGAAATGTTGTTTATCAAGCGCCAAAAAAATAGCTTGAACTTGCAGAGTGATACAGAGGGCTTGCATCATACATTTGCGACGATAATCGATAACTTATCGAAAATATGAGGCGTTCGTTCATGCATCGGTATGTTTGTTATCGTTGAGTCAACTGCGTATGTCCTTGGTTGAGTCCATGTTTACGTCCTGACAACCGAGGACATATTTATACTGTGCTATCAAAATTTTTAGCTGTTTTTTTTCCGTGTATTTTTCTTATATTATATTACATAGTAAAAGATTTAATGGCGTGCGTTTCATAATGTTCTAATATATATAAAAAAACATATGTAAGATATTAATTTATATTTTATATTGTTCATTTTGCACGCGTTTGAACAAAACGTGCGTCTTTCATCCAAATAACGAACACACTTAGAATGTAATAATATTACAATAATATTAATAAAATAATATTACAATGTAATCAAAATATAAAATAATATTGCAATTGTACTACTGTATTTACTTTGTTCTAATTAAATTCACGATTCTCCGATAATGTTCCGATGAACTTTGCATTTACGTATGATATATTTATTTAAATATGAAATGTACAATTTATATTGCATAATTCTACCTTGAAAAATGAAAAGGGCAAACTTTGTTAAGGTCTGTACGTATAATGTATATATGTGGTGTCTGATAATAACCATATCACGTCTGATCTACAGGTAGAGTAGTTTTGGACAGAACAGGAATAATTTCCGTACGATTAAACATTGGGATTAATAATCAAACAATCAATACTTAATTAATAATTAAATTTAATTATGTATTGTTTACGAATTGCGTAACATCTCTTGGAATATTTTTTTTCGTCGCGCATCTATTCTCGCATGGGTTTTTGTTAATTAATTTCTTATTAATTATTTTAAAAATCGCACAAAACGGTAGAGAACTTCCTTATTTAATTTAAACCACTCTCTATCTGCATACGAAAGGTGATATGATTATCAGACCTGTATGTGTCCAAATAGATCTATCTTTTACATTAAATGTTTTTAAGTTTTTATATTTTTATTTGAAAATAATGAAAGAATAAATTTAATTTTTCAAATTTTTTTCTTAAAAATAAGTTGAAAATATCACCATTTGATAGAGCGTACCCGATTTACTTAAAAATTGTTCGCGATTTTTGATAAAAGCCATTTATTTTCATTTTAAAAGGGGTGTACGGGTGGTCTGGGACACCCTATTTATATATATATATATATGGATCCTGATATCAAAATATTCTGACCAGCATAAAATGCCGGTATAAATGTATTTGCCGCGTCTTTTTTCATTTTTAAACGCAACTGTTTCCGATAAAGAATGAATAAAATATCAAAAGATAATACGTTCGGTTATAGAACAGTGCAAATAAAAGATAACGAAATGGCAAGATTTTATTTGAAGGCCAATGTAAAAAATTGAGAAAACAAATCAAATTATTTTGAACTTAAGTCACGATAGTTGAACTCGAAATGAGAGTCGCAGTACTTCGTCTTCGATAAAAGATGACAATGTGAATGAACAATACAACGAATTTTATGTGCAGGAAATAACGCAGAAGCTATCCGATAGTAATGATGCCTAAAGTTCAAAAGAGCAAGTTTTTCCATATTCGTATTTTGCTCTGCATATATCATATGAGTTACGTGATTCTTTTCGTAGACGAATGCAACAGTGTTTTAATAAATAAGCGGTTTATACATGCATAATTACAAATCTTCTTTCGTCTTACACCACAAACACATGTACAATTCTATTCATTTTATTTATTTATTTTATTTATTTATTTTTATTTATTTTATTTTATTATTTCTCTGTCTTACATTATTATATTTTTGTTTTGATTACTCTTTATATTACATTAATTATTATGTATTACATTATAATTGTACATGATATATTGATTAGTGTGGGATCTGAAAATATTTAAGTGCATATCCATTTATATATCATCCACAGTAGTCCAATAATGGTGATAGTTTTCAATGTCGTAACAAATAGATCCACCCTAAAATATTTACAGAATAAACGCTATATAAATATCTTGATTATTTCCATAATATCTATAACAACAAATTATTTTAATTTTATTGTCTTTATTTCACATGTATCTAAATTCTTTATATATTAATAATCTTCTTTTAATTCTTGAAAATTTTTCTGAAAATTCTATTATTTAAATCATATATTACACCATGTGTTGCACAATGTGTGAGTGATTTGAATACGAATTTAAAAATGTCTTTAAAGTTGAATTCTTATTTTCATAAGAATTGAAGTCATTTTTATTTAATATAGTAGGATAATAATCAGTCTTTTAATGTCTTGTTTAATAGTTAATTTTTTAAGCCTTACATCCCTCATAATGATAGCAATTTTCTGTTTATAAAATATTTTACACTTACCTTTTACGATGCGTTTTGGCTGCATCTAATCGATTCATATTTTCGTGGAGTAGATATAGTTTAACTCCAATTATAGCATTTCTTCATTTTATAAAATAAATATCTAATGATTTAACATTATCTTTGGTATACATATTACTTAAAAAATCAAATTAATAAAAAACATTTACCTATAATAATCCTTAATATCAACATTTAAAATATCCAATGAAAATATTTCTTTTTCCTTGGGTGGAATTGAAGACAATAATTTCAGACCATTCTTATGATCAAATTTCCATTCATGATGTACAAAATGTTTTAGAGCGCAGTTGGCCACGTATATTTTTCTTTGCAATCTTATTAGCCTACATATTATACATTTACACAAATGCTTTATTAATATTTATACATTTATGTCAGCAATACTATTGAATTCGGAAATATGGAAAGTCTAATAAAAAAGTTTCAAAAAGATAGATATATTATTTTATAGAGATATATATGTGATTGCGTTAAAAACGTTTTTCTAATAAGCTTTTTGCCTTGTAAAGGGAATATGCGTAAATTAATATTTTGGATTTATTTATGATAATGGAAAACATTTTGCATTAAAAATAAAGTATTTTATTAGTATTTAGATAGTATGTTCCTTTTCTCTCTAATATCTCTTTTTCTTTTCCTCTCTCTTTTTCTGATCTTCCCCCAATTCAATTAAATTATAATAATACCAGTATCTAATGAAATATGAATGATCTGCGTGTTCTGAGACAATAACATAATTAGTTAGTTTGGTACTTACATAGGTTGATATTTCGTAAGTTTTAAAATTAAATCTATTAATATAGCTGGCAAGATATGTAATAATATTGTATATATATAATATATGATGGAACTATCAGTAAGTATTGTATTAGGAGTCCAAAGAATTCCCTCTAAGGGTATCTCCTCTGCGAGTTGATGACCCATTTTGATAACTCCTTGCAGTGACAATTTTTTTTTATTAAAAGTAGCACAATTTAAGATAAAAGGTTGACCTGTCGTGAAACTAATAAATAAGGAAACGATTTAATAAAATTATTATTTATACAAGATATAAAAATTGCATTAAGCTTTAATAATATTTTTGAAAAATTTACAATGTTTTAACACTCAAAGTTAACAAGGTGAACCAAGCATTGAAAATTAAATTTAAACAAAAGTGATTATTTCAAAATCGTCAATTTAATTATATATGCAATAAATTGTATTTAAGTTCACCATTCAGAAATTAGCCTTTTAATTTTAAACTTTTTAATGGGACAAAAAATTAACGAGAAAATAAGTAAGATACATCCGATTCCTCTAAAATGTTGATATATTTGAATTGAAGAAAGAAAGCTTTCTTTTTTGTATTTGTAGCTTAGTGCAATTAAATATGCCATATATCAACAGAATGCCTTATCAACAGAAATATCAATGCATATTTAGATATGTATTGATATTTCTGTTGAATCGTACGTGTTCAATCCAAGCTTCCAAGTTGTGACTATTATACTTTTGATGACAATGTCTACTGGCATTGCATCTAGACAAATATGTTTAGGAGCATTGAATACTCGTAATACTCTTTTCTCGGCACCAACCATTATTCCTATTAAACCATAAAAGTTATTTACCCATCCTGAAAATGGATCGTTCAATGAAGGTGTCACTAAAAAATAAACCATATTTTTTAGATAATTATTGCTTATGTTAGTAATATCAAGGTATTTTTTATTTATACATTTTTAAAGGGAAATGAATATTAATAATAAATATGTATATATAGGGTGATTCAAAACAACCTGATGTCTTTGAAATATGATATTCTTGAACGAATTCTAAAACTACTATTTTTAGAGAAGAAAAAATATGTAATTTGCAATTAACAATTCCATATTTTTTCTTAAAAACAACTATGTATTTTCTTTACACCAATTGATTCCTCTCATTATTTTGTACGTAAAAGTATTGAGGTAAGATAATTGAAAAATGAATATTTTACAAGATATTTTACGGTTTATGTAAAATTAAGAAATTATTTCAAGCCTTATAACTCAAAAAGTACTTAACGAAAAGATACTTAATTATAGTGTTTTGGAAAGCTCTCGAGATAAGCTACAAGAATGTGGAAAAATATATAGGATGTTCCATTTAAAAAAATTGAAGTGACCTTTACGTGACCTTCCAGTGACTCTTCAGTGTCAAACCAATGATACCATCTTATGGCCCCCTCGAAACCATAAAACTTTTGTCTGAAACATTTTTCTCTAAAATGCTTTGTTTCCGAAATAATTGCGTGCGTTAATTAAAATGGCTCACCCTGTAATAATATATATATATATATATATATATGTTTATTATTTATTTTCTCGACGGTTTTGATATAAGTATACAAAGAGAAAAATAAAAACTTATTTCGAATATTTTAAGGAAAAAGACAGAGTAACATACCTATAGTAGGTCTTATAATCGCACAAGGTAATGATAAAGAATATTCCGCTATTATAGCCTCAGCTAAATTCTTTGAGTATATGTATGTGTTGGGAAAATTATTCAAACATCTGTATATAATATTTTAAAAATTATATGGAAAATTAATAGTCTTCGAAAATGTTTGTAATGATACTATGTGAGTGAAAAAGGATGGTATTATATTTCTTTAATTACACAGGCACACAAAAAAAAAAAATTTCATGAACCAGAGGGTAGACTCCACTATTCTTAGGTTTTTGGGGTCGCTGAAACCGAATATGACCATAAAAAATGATTTCAATTGCCCGTTTTCCCGCTACCACCCCCTGACGGGGGTTAAATGTAAAATTTTCGTAAAAAATTAAGATGTATATGTATTTCTATGTTTTTTGGGACGCTGAAACCGAAAATGATAACAAAAAATGAATTTAACCCCTCTCTTACCCGCTAGCACCCCCTTACCGCCCCCTGAAGGGGGTTGAATTTTAAATTTTTATACAAAATTAAGATGTATGTGTATTTCTATGTTTTTTGGGATACTGAAATCGAAAATGACTACAAAATGATATCCACTCACTCGATTACCCCCTTACACTCCCTCACAATCATTTAAAAGAACCTAGCAGGATCCATATGAAAGTTGGCTCTCGGTGAATTGCGCTAACGCTTTTGGAAAAAAGAGGAGAATCAAAGTTTTCATGGGCTCAACGCTCAAAATTACATCGATCCAAAGTCAATTACCTGTTAATTAACAGAGAGCCAACTTTCATATGGATCCTGCTAGGTTCTTTTAAATGATTGTGAGGGAGTGTAAGGGGGTAATCGAGTGAGTGGATATCATTTTGTAGTCATTTTCGATTTCAGTATCCCAAAAAACATAGAAATACACATACATCTTAATTTTGTATAAAAATTTAAAATTCAACCCCCTTCAGGGGGTGGTAAGGGGGTGCTAGCGGGTAAGAGAAGGGTTAAATTCATTTTTTGTTATCATTTTCGGTTTCAGCGTCCCAAAAAACATAGAAATACATATACATCTTAATTTTTTACGAAAATTTTACATTTAACCCCCGTCAGGGGGTGGTAGCGGGAAAACGGGCAATTGAAATCATTTTTTATGGTCATATTCGGTTTCAGCGACCCCAAAAACCTATGAATAGTGGGGTCTACCCTCTGGTTCATGAAATTTTTTTTTTTTGTGTGCCTGTGTTATGTATCCCGCATACGTGAAATTGACAAACACGTATAACATGTTTGATTTTATTTTATCGTACTTACTTAGTTGTAAAAATATTTATAATATATTCATCTAATGACTCGGCCATTTTGATCATTTTCCGCCAATCAGCTATAGGTGGGTGAACCTTCTCTTCTATGAAAGCATTATTTACATGTGCGAATGCTGTACTGACATACACAAGTGCCTTTAATAAATAAATGTAATAAATTATAAAGTCACATCTTTTTGTTTTAAATAATGGAAATTTAAGGTTAAAATTGACTTTGTATTCTCGTAAATGTATTCTCGTAAAAAATTGAAATTAAGATAAAGATAAATACAAAATTATATATTTACATGGTGTCCCATTTTAAAAAACGCACCTCGATAATTTTTCAACAAAGCATTTTCAGCAAAAATGTTTCAGACAAAAGTTGTATGGTTTCAAGAGGGATATAAGATGGTATCATTAATTTGACCTTGAATAGTTACTTGAAGGTCACGTGAAGGTCACCTTCAATTTTTTAAATGGAACTGTCTACTTTTTATTGCATATTTTTGCAGCTCATCTCGAGAGCTTTCCAAAACACTATAATTAAGTACCTTTTTGTTAAGTACTTTTTAAGTCATAAGGCAAGATCGGGGCACGACGCGGCCGGTCAAGGCAAGATCGAGACATGATCCGGCTGGTTAAGGCAAGATCGGGACATGATCCGGCCGGTCAAGGCAAGATCGGAAAAGATCCGACCAGTTAAGGCAAGATCGGAAAAAAATACCAAATTGTTTTTCAATATCTCGTAGTGAAATATGTGGATTCAAATGCACCACAGCTAACACTAAGAAGAACTCGGGGGTCATCGCGCTCAGGGACATTGATACGACGTCGTTGTCTTCTTACATTAGGACGCTGTCTTTCAAGTCTTTCGATATTGGAACGATAATCCATGGGAGTCATAATATCTCTCCAAATTGAATCTGGGCTCTTCCCTTCCAATAGCACGAATGATATAGTACATATGTACATATGTAATTGTACATCCAATTGAAAATTCAGTGAAAATTGAACTTAGAAAAAATTCTTCGTTTATTTTGTAACTTCAGCAATGCCAGACTACACAGGGAACGAAACCGTTTCGGAGATATTTGAGCGTATTATTTAAAATGGGACACCCTGTATATACAGGGTGGTCCTGAAATAGTTGGTCAAAATCAGGGATTGGATTGAGCTCGTCATAAGAATAAAAAAAGTTTCCCTAAACGTTATTCCAGAAACGCATCCCGCAGGAGTTACGACTTATTTAATTATTAATAGCTGATTCAGAAAAATGGAAGGCCATGAAAGGAAAAAACTTTATTTTTATTTACAAAAGTTGTTGAAAATGTCTACCGTTAACTAAAACACACGCTTCCATCCGTCTAACTATTGACTGTCTAACACGTTCAAAATATGGACCAATTAGATAACCGTTAACGACTTCACACCAAACTATTGCACTCCAAAGATGTTGATTATCTACTTGCCTATACCAATAAGGATTTACATCTGACCAATAATGACAATTATGTGTGTTCAATTCTCCGGTATTTTTAAATGTCGATTCATCAGAGAATAGAACGTATTTGAAAAAATCTGCATCATGCGCAATCATCCGTTCGACCCATTAATAAAACAGTACACGCTGTCCCATATCATTTGGAGTTAAAAACTGTGTTAGTGTGATATGATATGAATGATATGATTTTTTCTTCAAAATTCTCACAACCGTTCTCTGAGGTATACCTGTTTGTCTTGTTATTTCACGAGTACTAATATGAGGATTAATGTGGATAGCTGCTAAGACAGTCAGAACACGCACATCATCAACATCATAATCACGTTTACACGATGACGGATCAACTGACTTAGTTGGGCTCTAATTTTAAGCTTCCAAATGACGGTATCATTTGGATATCGTCTGTTTGGGTACCGATTTCAGTCAAGTTTCGCAGCTTCACGATAATTGCCAAAAGATTCTCCCAAAACTAATAAAATATCGACAATTTCTGAAGGAGTATAATCAGCCATATCTAATATTATACAAACAATTTAATAGAGTAGTTTGGAAACAGAAATTTAGGAATATTGCGATGTATTGATCGCGATATCAATTTTCAAAACGGGAGTTAGTTTTTAAAAAGTGAAATTAGACTGTTTACCGCTTTCTAGAATTAAAGACAAATACGTTGAGATGCTCTAAGTGTGTTGCTGAAAAACGTCTTGCTTTAGTGCTGGAATCAATCAAGCATCGAATTTTTTATTTAAATGAATATGTGATCATAAGTTGGCATAAAATAACATAAAACGTAATTTTAGAGAATTCACTTAAACTCAGTTTGATCGGGAATGTCTCGGTTTCTTATTTTTTCACGTACAATTCGAATCTGTAATAAAAAGTACCATGTTCCCCTAAAAAAATTCAACTTCCGATCCAGATGGCGTATTTCTGGTCGGAATTAAATGTTGAAAATATCACCATTTGTTAGAGCGTACCCGATTTACTTAAAAATTGTTCGCGATTTTTGGTAAAAGCCATTTATTTTCATTTTAAAAGGGGTGTACGGGTGGTCTGGGACACTCTGTATATATATATATATATATATATATATATATATATATATATATATATATCATAGATTGTTTTATTTCTTTGTTAATTATTTAATTGTAACTTTTTTCACATATATGACAGTTTAAAAATTTTTTTATAATAACAATAGATTTTTAATATTTGTTATTTTATTAAATTTTATTAAATTAAATAATTTATTGATAGATATTGTGACACATCTTTTTGTAATAATACATTTAACCTGTATAAATAAAATTTTAAATGTCTTATAAATACACTATATAAAATAGTATACGCAATAGAACATAATGTAAATAAAAATATAAATATAACATTGGTTTATACTTACTGTTAAATTCTTCATACTTTGAGCTAAAATGCAGATATCTTTTGTTGATCTAGTATTAGTAAGAATGGCGTATTTTAAGCTGTCATTAAATTTTATATTCGCCGCTGAATGGATTATTATAGTCACCCTTTCTGTTAGCATTTGCCTATCGACAGCTGACAAACCTAAGTTTTCTTCAGTGACATCACCGGAAATCGGAATTAATTTTTTGAAATTTGAGGGTTGCTCTTTTCGCACTTTATCATATAACTGAAAGAGAATATATTATGTGACGTATTTATTATAATAATCGTGTCATGATTCTTAAGAAATTTTAAATAATATTGTATAAAAATTGTAAAATATTTTGATTATTTTGTAATATCTTATTTTTAATGTTTTTTTATCGTATATTTTTATCAAATTTTAAAATTAAGTTTCTAAAATAAAAAGTGTTTTATATAATAAAATTTATAAGAAAAATTTTGCCACTTAAATATTGTAAAAGTTCTTAAAAAATACGGTATTGCACAAAAAAGAATCTACTCATGTAATAATCAGTAATTAACTTACCGGTAAGTTTAACATTTTTTCGAGCCTTTCGTTAATACTTAGTCCTTTTTTCGAACGCATCAATATGAATATCTCACGAAC
Source organism: Camponotus pennsylvanicus (assembly GCA_023638675.1). Classification (NCBI taxonomy): domain Eukaryota; kingdom Metazoa; phylum Arthropoda; class Insecta; order Hymenoptera; family Formicidae; genus Camponotus; species Camponotus pennsylvanicus. The sequence goes on from JALHBL010000441.1 coordinate 47,509, forward strand.
ATCTGGGCAAGATCGCAATATCTTCTCGATGTACACTTTACCCAGAAATCCTGTCGCGCCTGTTAAAAATATACTTTGTCCAACGTAAAATGTCGCAATTGAGTTGGCTGGATCAATTATATTCTCATCCATTGTTAAGTAAAAAAATAAAACCAATATAAATTATAATAACAACAATACTAGCCAAAAATATATGCAAGCACTCGAAAATGGAATCGTCTGTTTTATGTCGATACCGTTATTAATAGGGGTATGATCAGATAGAAGTGATAAATTGGGACTAGTCATCAACGACGTACGCTATTTAATGAAAACATAATCGTTATGTGCTATATAATCATTTGCTAAGCAGAGATGTGTGACTATATATTAATAAAACGGAAATTCTGCAAGTTAAAGTTGAAAGAGCAAACTTACACAATGCAGTGATATAAATATTATAATGATATAAAATGACTTTGCAATTTATTCTACAAGTGTCATATGTGTAATTCTACACAAAAATTGGATATAATCAACTGTATATTTAAACCATTTCATTTTATAAATAAAAATAAATATATCTGTTCAAATTAAATTGAAATAAAATAAATTAAATTGAATAAAATATTTATACAGGGTGTAACTAAAAAAGCGCCCACGGAGCAAGTAGTGTTGTTCCTGATTAAAAATCGAGTTGAAAAGTACTGAATCATTTTTTTCTATAATGCTTAATAAAGCGGCAATTATTGAGTAAAGTTGCGCCAATAAGCACCGACCTTTAGCCTCCTTGTCGAAATTTTCTTTAAGGAAACGCTTTTGACGAAAGAAATATGATTTTTAATGCAAAATAAAGTTTTTCGCATTATTACGACGCATAAGAATATTGCACGATAACGGCATGACATAGCGCCGTAGCGGCGGAGCGCTCACGTACACTACCAGTCGCGCGGCTCACTGACGTGCGCCCGGCTAAAGGTCAATGCTTATCGACGCACTTTTATTCAATAATTACCGCTTTATTAAGCATTATAGAAAAAGATAATTCAAAACTTTTCGACTCAATATTTAATCAGAAATAACGCTGTTTGCTCCGTGGGCGTTTTTTCAGTTACACCCTATATATGTATGACTGAAAAGTGTAAAAATAGTAATGAAAATAGTAATAACTTAATAAGTTAAGTAAATAACAAGAGATATTTATGTAAAGCGACTCTAAAGAAGTTATTTGATTTCTCATGTTGCTGTTAATTAATATAATATTTCATACACAACCCAGACAGCACAAAAAGGCCAAAAGATGTCTTAAAGACGTCTGAAAAATTTTAAGATTTTTTTTGGTTTTTTTTTGTTTTTTTTTTGGGGTGTGGGGGGGGGGGGAAGATACCGAATACATACATGCATATATGTATTAAAAAGTAAAAACTTTTAACTTTTTAACAACTTTTTTATCTTTATTATTTTTCATTTATTTTATATACTTTAATTTTTTTTAAATTAATTTTATTTTCTAAAATATACAAAGCTTAATTCTAAGAATGTATATGAAAAACGTCTTTAATTTATTTCTTAAACATTTTTTTCAATTCTTTAACAATTAAATGCTGATCTATCAAAACTGATATAAATTTTCATTCATTTAGTTAGCTTATTTATCAGGAATTTGTATTTATTGTGTGTTTATATATTTTTAACTCGATTAGAGTATCAATAATTTTTGAGATTTTGAGATTTCAAAGTTTTTTTATGTAATTTAATCTTCTTTACTAGCTTCTTAATTAAAGTTTTTCCTGTATTTTTTAATGATTTTTAATGACTTTTAATAATATTTTATTCGACACAGTTTTTGTCCATAGGACATATAAAACGTAGAAAAATGATAATAAATAATTAACAAATCTGAATCAAATCTGATTCAAGTTCAGGACGTAGAATGTAGGACATAAAGTGATAATCACATAATAATTAACGTAAGCAAACGTAGGTGAAGGTCTGGATAGGTCTAGGAATTTAAGTTTTTGCATATTTATATGATGATATACATTTATTACATCGTAGTACATCTTTTTTCCTCCACAGATTGTAAAGGCAAAATGTAATAACATATATATAACAAGTTTTCCTTCTTATCACCAAAAATGATACATTTGATTTTATTTCACGAGGTCTCGCTGATGGGAGAAGGTGGAGAATGACTTGAGGAGGATGTCGGTTGACAACTGGAAAAGGAGGGCAAGGGATAGAGATGAGTGGAGGAGCATAGTGTTACAGGCTAAGGCTCACCCTGAGCTGTGATGCTATTGGAAGAAGAAGAAGAATTATTTTAAATATACTTTTAATAATATTTAATTATATTATAATATATATTAAATAATTTTATACGACATATTCGACAACACACACACTATTTCTCAAATAAAAAAATTTATTAAAATTTAGTAGCCCGTTTTTTTTAGTTATTCATATACTTTTACGAGCTTCACGCCTCGCCGCTAGGTGGCGAAAAGGAAAACACCTAACTCGAAAGTGGAATTCATCTAAGACAGTAATATAACACCGCGGCACAGGTCTCACGAATTACGGCTTATCGGTCAAAGAGAGCGGACTATTATAGTTGCATCTCCTCTAGCTATTGTAAGGAATTCTAGAGCTCCATATAATTAACTGCAGATGGTTAATTTTTTTTTAAATTCCATCATATATGTATTTATATACAGAACATTAAATGAATATCCATCCAAAAATAAATATCAATATATACGTAATTAAAAATGTATCTATATATAATAAATATCCACTGAATGTTGTACAGATATTTACAAGGTATTGGTTTACATATCCTGTAGATATTTATGAAACCTCGAATTGCGGACATTTGGATATCAACATCTATAATAGCTATTTTTCATATATTCGTGGATATCCTTAAGCCTATGAAGAATATCTAATGTGGATATCTAATACCAACTATTTTCCGTTGGGAATTAAATCGATCAAGTTTTTGAGAAATGACATTAAAATAAAAATTTAGTAGTTAATGGACATGACATTAAATTAATAATATTGACTTATAATCGCCATAAAAGGTCTGTTTTTTATTCCTGCACTAACTGAACTAGTTCAAAAAGTGTACACTAATGCCCGATTTCACCAACCGCGTTTAACTTTAATCTTAGTTTAACTCACTCTTTATCTCCTTTTAATTCTTCTTTTAGAAAGAGACAAAGAGTGAGTTGAACTAAGATTAAAGTTAAACGCGGTTGATGAAATCGGGCATAAGGCGTTTTCTATTTCGGAACTGGTGTAACCGATGCTGTTCGTTATTACAGTGTAGCTGAGTGCACGAGTTTGCTGCACTGGTTGCCTTAGGTCTAGAGGTAGAGTAAGCAGTGCAGAGCACTCGTGGGCAATTTCAAACGAAAGTAAAGTAACTGTCAAATGTAAAGATCTTAAAGGTTAAAATAAAAAAGATTTTATAATATTTATAGTTTAATATCTTAACATCTCATATAGTTAAAGTTAAAATATAATTAAAGTTAAAATCGCATTAAACCAATCGTTGCCAATTACAAAAGGTAATATTTAACTAATAGTAAAATGTAATAGGTTAAAAATTTATTAAAAAATTATAAAAAACAATAAAAGAATAAAAAAATAAACCTGAACCAATAAAAAACAATGATATTGCTATTTGAATGTCTTAATTCCATATGGTAAGATTCAGCTAATTTTATTATTTAACTTGTACTTTATTATTTAACCTATCACTATTCAAAATACGGTTAAATTATACATGTAACTAATGTCATTAATATCGCAGAATGTCACTAACGCAATCTTCTATCGAGAGAAAAACTGTACCTTTTCTCTTTTTGTATTGTGTAGATGTGCGTTGATGACGGTGATGATAAAGATCTTTTTTAAATGAAAATTTTCATATTTCAACTTTGCATCATGATATCTTCGTTTATAGATCACGCAGAACAAAAATAAAGATACTTTTTTTATACAATTCAAACTCGCTCTATCGAGTAAGCTTAAGAATTCGGTCCGTATTATAAGTGAGTAAGACAAAAACTATGCATCGCACAATCGCAAAATTTACTTATCTTCAGAAAACAAGTGAAAGATTAGTATTTATCTCATTTCTGTTTCTGTTGAAAAATATTACTTTTAAGAAAAAGTAACAATCAATTCTAAAAACGAAAACATTCTTTAATAAGATAAGAACAATTCTGTGTGTATATATGATTAATACTGCGAGACTGATAAAAAATTTTCTTGTATAAAATGTGTTATCGAATAAAATATTATTTTCTCTCGTAGAAATTGTTTAATTGGAGGTAAAATTTTTCTTCTAAACAAGAGTATTGATCAAACAAAACTAGATGCAGCGAGATTCCATCATAAAAGGTGAGATTTTAAAGACTGCGTGTTCCACAATTATATACAAAACATTACGGTACTCCACCTTCGTATTTATTTTTTCAGTCGCATATCAAATAAATTTTTTCACACAAAAAATATTGTAACTAAAAATATTTACATTATTTAAAATAATTGGGGAATAACTTTCTCAAGATACTTACGTCTTTAGAAATATTATATTAAATATATAATACTTTGATTTTTCTTGATTTATTAAACTTTATTAAATTTGATAGTTTGTGTTTCGAGCAATATATATATATATATATATATATATATACATATAAATATAAAACTAAGCTTTTTTTATAGATTTAATTAGAGTCGAATTATTTTGAGAGAGATCTAATTAATGATTTGAAACAAACATTATTATTACTGTTAGTCCCGAATAATAATTAAATCTGTTTTATGGTTACAGAATGCTTTGGATAGACAAAATTGTGAAAATATTAATCGGCATTCTTTTCATATGGATAATATGGACTCGATATATGAACATGCATTGATTATTCTACGAGAGATAATTTGGCTTCATAGACGACCGTCATATCGAAATATAATCTAAATTATTAGTAGGTTTATAAATAACTGTATAAAAATTGATTTCTGTAATATCTAACTTATTTCCATATTAGTATAATTTCACGTTTATATAAATATAATTTTGCCTTCTACTATTGTATTATGAAAGAAATATAATCAAATATATATTTTGTTTGGTGATAAAAAGGAAAACTTATCAGATATATGTTACTGCATTGCAGTCTATGAAGGAAAAAAGATGTACTACGATATAATATAATGTAGATCATTGCATAAATATGCAGAAACATAAATTCCTAGATCTATCCAGACCTTCACCTACGTTTACTTAAGTTTATTATTATGTAATTATCACTTTATGTCCTACATTCTACGTCCTGAACTTGAACTCCAGATTTGTTAATTCATTATCATTTTCTATATGTCCTATAGACAAAAACTATATTGAATAAAAAATATCATTAGAAAATACAAGAAAAACTTCAATTAAGAAACTGCTAAAGAAGAATAACTTTGGAAAAAAAAAACTTTGAAATCTCCAAAACTGTTGATATCAATTGACTTAATATATAAACGCGTATAAATATGCGAATTCTTGATAAATAAGCTAACTAAATGAATGAAAATTTATATCAGTTTTGATAGATCAGCATTTAATTGTTAAGGAAATGGAAAAAATGTTTAAGAGATAAATTAAAGACGTTTCTCTTACATATTCTTAGAGTTAAGCTTTGTATATTTTAGAAAATTAAATAAATTTAAAAAATTAAAATAAAATATAAAATATATAACATATATAAAATAAATGAAAAATAATAAAGGTAAAAAAATTGTTAAAAAGTTAAGTTTTTAATTTTTAATACATATATACATATATATATATATATATATATATATATTTGATATTTTGTGTATGAAATATTATATTAATTAACAACGACATGAGAAATCAAAAAAATTCTTTAGAATGATCGCTTTACATAAATATCTTAAATTATTCATCATTTTCATTACTATTTTCGTCACTATTTTTACACCTTTCAGTCGTATATATATAACTATTTTATTCAATTTAATTTATTTTATTTCAATTTAATTGATATACTTATTTTTATTTATAATAAAAAATGGTTTAAATATATACAATCGATTATATCCAACTTTTGTAGAATTACAAATATTACACGTGAGGAATAAATTGCAAAGTCACTTTATGTCATTATAATATTAGATATATATCACTGCATTGTGTAAGTTTGTTCTTTCAACTTTAGCTTGCAGGATTTCCGTTTTATTAATATATGTCTGCTTAGCAAATGATTATATAGCATATAACGGTTATGTTTTCATTAAATAGAGTCGTTGATGACTAGTCTCAGTTTATCACTTCTATTCAATCGTATTCCCTTAATAACGGTATCGACATAAAACAGACGATTCCATTTCCGAGTGCTTGCATATATTTTTGACTAATATTGTCGTTATTATAATTTATATTGGTTTTATTTTTTTATTTAACAATGGATGAGAATATAATTGATCCAGCCAACTCAATTGAGACATTTTACGTTGGACAAAGTATATTTTTAACAGGCGCGACAGGATTTCTGGGTAAAGTATACATCGAGAAGATATTGCGATCTTGCCCAGATGTTCGTGAAGTATTTGTATTGATGCGTTCGAAAAAAGGACTAAGCATTAACGAAAGACTCGAAAAAATGTTAAATTTACCAGTAAGTTAATTACCCATTATTACATAAGTAGATTCTTTTTTTTGCAACACCGTATTTTTTTAAGAATTTTTATTATATTTAAGTGGCAAAATTTTTCTTATAAATTTTATTATATAAAATACCTTTTATTTTATAAAATTAATTTTAAAATTTGATAAAAGTATACGATAAAAAATATTAAAAATAAGATATTATAAAATAATCAAAATATTTAACGATTTTTATAATATTATTAAAGATTTCTTAAGAATCATAGCAATTTTATATATATACAGGGTGTCCCATTTTAATTTTCACACTCGAATATCTCGAAACCATGGCGGTTCCGGTGAAAATGTTTTAAACAAAAGTTGTATGGTTTTAAGGGGGCCATAAGATAGTGTCATTGGTTTTACCTTGAAAAGTCGTTGGAAGGTCACGTGAAGATCGCCTTCAATTTTTTAAATGGAACCCTCTATTTTTATTACTTATTTATTATTTTTTATTACTTATTCTTATAGCTTATCTCGAGAGCTTTCCAAAACACTATAATAAAATATTTCTTCATTGAGTACTTTTCGAGTTATGAGGCTTGAAATAATTTCTTAATTTTACATAAACCATAAAATATCTAGTAAAATATTCATTTTTCGATTATCTTACCTTAATACTTTTATGTACAAAATATTGAGAGAAATCAATTGGTGTAAAGAAAACATACAGTTGCTTTTAAGAAAAAATATGGAATTGTTAATTGCAAATTACATATTTTTTCTTAAAAACAACCATGTTTTTTCTTTACACCAATTGATTCCTCTCATTATTTTGTACATAAAAGTATCAAGGTAAGATAATCGAAAAATGAATATTTTATTAGATATTTTATGGTTTATGTAAAATTAAGAAATTATTTCAAGCCTCATAACTCGAAAAGTACTCAATGAAGAAATACTTTATTATAGTGTTTTGGAAAGCTCTCAAGATAAGCTACAAGAATAAATAATAAAAAATAGGGGGTTCCATTTAAAAAATTGAAGGTGGCCTTTACGTGACCTTCAAACGACTTTTCAAGGTAAATCCAATGACACCATCTTATGGCCCCCTTAAAACCATACAACTTTTGTTTAAAACATTTTCACCGAAACCGCCATGGTTTCGAGATATTCGAGTGTGAAGGTTAAAATGGGACACCCTGTATATATATATATATATATATATATATATATATATATATATATTATAATAAATACGTTATATAATATATTCCCTTTCAGTTATATGATAAACTGCGAAAAGAGCAACCCTCAAATTTCAAAAAATTAATTCCGATTTCCGGTGATGTCACTGAAGAAAACTTAGATTTGTCAACTGTCCACAGGCAAATGCTAATAGAAAGAGTAACTATAATAATCCATTCGGCGGCGAGTGTAAAATTTAATGACAGCTTAAAGTACGCCATTTTTACTAATACTAGATCAACAAGAGATATCTGCATTTTAGCTCAAAGTATGAAGAATTTAATAGCAAGTATAAACCAATATTGTATTTATATTTTTATTTACATTATGCCCTATTGCGTATACTTTTTTATATAGTGTATTTTATAAGACATTTAAAGTTTTATTTATACAGGTTAAATGTATTATTATAAAGAGATGTGTCACAGTATCTATCAATAAATTATTTAATTTAATAAAATAACAAATATTAAAAATCTATTGTTATTGTAAAAAATTTTGAGACTGTCAAATATGTGAAAAAACACAATTAAACAATTAACAGAAAAATAAAATAATCTATAATATATATACAGGATGTCCCATTTTAAAAAACGACCTCAAATATCTCCCGAATAATACGTTTTACAGAAAAATGTCTCAGACAAAAGTTGTATGGTTTCGAGGGGGCCATAAGAGGGTACCATTGGTTTGACCTTGAAGAGTCATTTGAAGGTCACGTGTAGGTCACTTCAATTTTTTTAAATGGAACACTCTATATATTTTTGCACATTCTTATAGCTCATCTCGAGAGCTTTTCAAAACAATATAATTAAGTACCTTTTCGTTAAGTACTTTTTGAGTTATGAGGCTTGAAATAATTTCTTAATTTTACATAAACCATAAAATATCTTGTAAAATATTCATTTTTCGATTATCTTACCTTAATACTTTTATGTACAAAATAATGAGAGGAATCAATTGGTGTAAAGAAAACATAATTGTTTCGAAAAAAAAATGTAATTGTTAATTGCAAATTACATATTTTTTCTTGAACATAACTATATGTTTTCTTTACACCAATTGATTCCTCTCATTATTTTGTACATAAAAGTATTAAGGTAAGATAATCGAAAAAAGAATATATTACAAGATATTTTACGGTTTATGTAAAATTAAGAAATGATTTCAAGCCTCATGAAAACTAACTTAATTATAGTGTTTTGGAAAGCTCTCGAGATGAGCTACATGAATATGTAATAAAAATTAGGGAGTTCCATTTAAAAAATCCAAAGTGACCTTGCCCTGACCTTGACAACGCCACCCAAGGTCAAACCAATGGTATTCTCTTATGTCTCCCTTCAAGCCATACATCTTATATCTGTAACATTTTTCGATTTAATGCAGTGTTTCTGAGATAATCGCGTGTATTGATTAAAATGGTCTACCCGGTATATAGGGTGTATCCTAAAAAGTGGGAAGTATTGCAATGGTAGATTCAGGACACAAAAATAAGAGAAACCGTTCATATAAACATATATACAAAACATCCATTAACAACGTCGAGATACTTCGTCAACTTCGTATTGAAGATGGTTGCCGGGAAATTCGAGCAATACCCGGAATTTTTGAAAAAGTCAGACAATCTATGATGAGACGTGTTGAAGCCTGTATTCAAGTTAGAGGTAGTCATTTTGAGCACTTCCTGTTACCTTAATTATCAATTCTGTTGAAAAATAAAAGAAGCTATAACTTGAAAGCGAGATCATATCGGACATATTTTTATATGAACTTTCTCTCTTATTTTTGTGTCATGAATCCACCATTGCAATACTTTCCCCTTTTTAGGATACACCCTATATATATATATATATATATATATATATATATATACACATATATATATATGTATATATACTTCTGAACAAAATTATCGCATAATTTTTTCACTTTTTCTTTAAAATTTAAATATCAGTTTTTAAAGAAAAAGTGAAAAAAATTATGCGTTAATTTTGTCCAGCAGTATATACATATATGTATATACAATGTGTATTTATGTATATATATGTACATATATGTATATATATAATTTTATATTTATCTTTATCTTAATCTCAATTTTTTATGAGAATACATCAATTTTAACCTTAAATTTCCATTATTTAAAACAAAAGATGTGACTTTATGATTTATTACATTTATTTATTAAAGGCACTTGTGTATGTCAGTACAGCATTCGCACATGTAAATAATGTTTTCATAGAAGAAAAGGTTTACCCACCTATAGCCGATTGGCGGAAAGTGATTAAAATGGTCGAGTCATTAGATGAACATATTATAAATATCTTTACAACTACTAAGTAAGTATGATAAAATAAGATCAAACATGTTATACGTATTTGTCAATTTCAAGTATGTGGATACAATTAAAGAAATGTAATACCATCCTTTTTCATTCACATATTAGTATCATTACAATCATTTTCGGAGACTTTATTAATTTTCCATATATGTATATAATTTTTGAAATATTATGTATAGATGTTTAAATAATTTTCCCAACACATATATATATTCAAAGAATTTAGCTGAGGCTATAATAGCGGAATATTCTTCTTCATTACCTTGTGCGATTATAAGACCTTCTATAGGTATGTTACTCTCTCTTTTTCATTAAAATGTTAGAAATTAGTTGTTATTTTTCTCTTTGTATACTTATATCAAAAACGCCAAAAATAAATAATAAATAAATAAATAAAAATATATATATATATATATATATATATATATATATATATATACACACACACACACACACAGGGTTTCCCAGACCACCCTTTTTAAAATGAAAATAAATTGCTTTTATCAAAAATCGAGAACAATTTTTAAGTAAATCGAATCTGTAATAAAAAGTACCATGTTCCCTTAAAATATTCAACTTCCGATCCGGATGGAGTATTTCCGGTCAGAATCAAAAGTTGAAAATATCACCATTTGATAGAGCGTACCCGATTTACTTAAAAATTGTTCGCAATTTTTGATAAAAGTCATTTATTTTCATTTTAAAAGGGGTGTACGGGTGGTCTGGGACACCGTGTATATATACAGGGTGTCGCAGACTGCCCGTATCAGCTGAATATCTCAAAAACTCAGCGCGGCAGACAAAAATATTTTAGACAAAAGTTGTAAGGTTTCAAGGGGGACATAAGATGGTGCCATTAGTTTGACCTTGAAGAGTCACCTGAAGGTCACGTGAAGGTCACCTCTAACTTTTTAAATGGGATACCCTATATGCTTTTGCATATTCTTATAGCTTATCTCGAGAGCTTTCCAAAACACTATAATTAAGTTAATTTTCATTAAGTACTTTCCAAGTTATTAGGCTTGAAATCATTTCTTAATTTTACATAAACCGTAAAATATCTTGTAAAATACTCATTTCTCGATTATCTTACCTTAATACTTTTATGCACAAAATAATGAGAGAAATCAATTGTTGTAAAGAAAACACATAGTTGTTTCGAAGAAAAAATATGTAATTGTTAATTGCAAATTACATATTTTTTTTAAAAACTATTACGTGTTTTCTTTACACCAATTGATTCCTCACATTGTTCTGTGCATAAAAGAATTAAGGTCAGATAATCGAAAAATGAATATTTTACTAGATATTTTATGGTTTATGTAAAATTAAGAAATTATTTCAAGCCTAATAACTTGGAAAGTACTTAATGAAAATTAACTTAATTATAGTGTTTTGGAAAGCTCTCGAGATAAGCTATAAGAATATGCAAAAGCATATAGGGTATCCCATTTAAAATTTTATTGATATCACTATATATATATATATATATATATATATATATATATATATATATATACAGGGTCAAAAACATGTCAAAAATTTAAGGAGATATTCCTCACACCTGAAGGATGAAAAAATGTTATATGGACATAGGTGTGGAAATGCTTATTTCAGGAGTTATGTTGAAAATACTGTTAGCTGTATTACTTACACAAGGAAAAATGTAGGATTAATTGTTGTAGACGACAATCTCGTTTAATTAGGCTTATTTACATTTGGTTTTTATGGTGCTTGGAGTTTGTTAAAAAAATATTGAAAATTTCACTTTTCTGAAAACAATGACACGTCGACGCATCGATTCACGGACACGTTCAAAAATGCCACCAGTGCGTGATATTCAAGATCTTCGTGACCGTATCACTGCAGGTTGCGAGACAGTCCGCTGTACGCCAGGCATTTTTGAACGTGTCCGTGAATCGATGCGTCGACGTGTCACTGCTTGTATTCAGGAAAATGGTGAACATTTTCAATATTTATTGTAACATACTCAAGGTCACATTAAAACCAAATGTAAATAAGCCTAATTAAACGAGATTGTCGTCTACAACAATTAATCCTACATTTTTCCTTGTGTAAGTAATACAGCTAACAGTATTTTCAACATAACTCCTGAAATAAGCATTTCCGCACCTATGTCCATATAACATTTTTTCATCCTTCAGGTGTGAGGAATATCTCCTTAAATTTTTGACATACCTTTTTAGAACACCCTTATATATATATATATATATATATATATATATATATATATATATATATATTCATTTCCCTTTAAAAATGTATAAATAAAAAATACGTTGATATCACTAACATAAGCAATAATTATCTAAAAAATATGATTCACTTTTTAGTGACACCTTCATTGAACGATCCATTTCCAGGATGGATAGATAACTTTTATGGTATAACAGGAATACTCGTTGGTGGCGGGAAAGGAGAACTACGAGTATTCAATGCTTCTAAACACATTTGTCTAGATATAATGCCAGTAGACATTGTCATCAAAAGTATAATAATCACAACTTGGAAGCTTGGATTGAACACGTACGATTATCAACAGAAATATCAATGCATATCTAAATATGCATATTTAATTGCACTAAGCTACAATATGAAAAAGAAAGCTTTCTTTCTTCAATTAAAATATATCAACATTTTAGAGAAATCAGACGGATCGTACTTAATTTCTCGTTAATCTTTTGTCCCATTAAAAAATTTAAAATTAAAAGGTTAATTTCTGAATGGTGAACTTAAATACAATTTATTGCGTATATAATTAAATTGACGCTTTTGAAATAATCACTGTTGTTTAAATTTTTAATGCTTGGTTCACCAAAGCTTATTAACTTTGAGTGTTAAAACATTGTAAATTTTTCAAAAATATTGTTGAAGCTTAATGCAATTTTTATATCTTGTATAAGTAATAATTTGATTAATTTATTTCCTTATTTATTAGCTTCACGACAGATCAACTTTTTATCTTAAATTGTGCTGCTTTTAATAAAAAAAAATTGTCACTGCAAAGAATAACCGAAATGGGTGTTCAACTCGCAAAGGAGTTACCTTTCGAGGAAGTTTTTTGGACTCCTAGTACAATACTTACTGATAGTTCCATCACATATTATATATTGACAGTATCATTGCATATTTTGCCAGCTATATTAATAGATCTGATTTTAAAACTTACGAAATATCAACCTATGTAAGTATCAAACTAACTAATTATGTTATTGTCTTAGAACACACAGATCTTTACTTTTAATGCAAAATGTTTTCCTTTATCATAAATAAATCTAAAATATTAATTTATGCATATTCCCTTTGTATAAGTAGGCAAAAAGCTTATTAGAAAAGTTTTTTAACGCAATCACGCATACATCTCTATAAAGTAATATATCTGTTTTTTTAAAGCTTTTTTATTAGACTTCATATATTTCCGAATTCAATAGTATTGCTGACATAAATGTATAAATATTAATAAAGCATTTGCATAATGCATAATATGTAAGTTAATAAGATTGCAAAGAAAAATATACGTGGCCAACTGCGCTCTAAAACATTTTGTACATCATGAATGGAAATTTGATCATAAGAATGGTCTGAAATTATTATCTTCAATTCCACCCAAGGACAAAGAAATGTTTTCATTCGATATTTCAAATATTGATATTAAGAAGTATTATAGGTAAATGTTTTTTATTAATTTGATTTTTTAAGTAATATTTATATCAAAGATAATGTTAAATTATTAGATATTTATTTTATAAAATCAAGGAATTGTACAATTGGAAGTAAACTATATCTCCTCCGCGAGGATATGAATCGATTAGATGCAGCCAAAACGCATCGTAAAAGGTAAGTGTAAAATATTTTATAAACAGAAAATGGCTATCATTATGAGGGATGTAATGCTTAAAATCAGCTATTAAACAAGACATTAAAAGACTGATTATTATCCTATTATATTAAGTAAAAATGACTTCAATTCTTATGAAAATAAGAATTCAACTTTTAAGACATTTTTAAATTCGTATTCAAATCACTCACACATTGATTGTGCAATACATAGTATAATATATGATTTAAATAATAGAATATTCAGAAGAATTTTCAAGAATTAAAAGAAGATTATTAATATATAAAGAATTTAGATACATGTGCAATAAAGACAATAAAATTAAAATAATCTGTTGTTATAGATAAATATTATGGAAATAATCAAGATATTTATAATGTGTTTATTCTGCAAATATTTTAGAGTGGATCTATTTGTTACGACATTGAAAATTATCACCATTATTACTGTGGATGATATATAAGTGGATCTGCACTTAAATATTTTCAGATCCCACACTAATCAATATTGTCATATACAATTATAATGTAATACATAATAATTAATGTAATAAAAACAAAAATATAGTAATGTAAGACAGAGAAATAAATAAATAAAATAAATAAATAAAATGAATAGAATTGTATATGTGTTTGTGATGTAAGACGAAAGAAGATTTGTAATTATGCATGTATAAACCGCTTGTTTATTATAACACATTCGTTGCATTCGTCTACGAAAGGAATCACTTAACTCACATGATATATGCAGAGCAAAATACGAATATGGAAAAACTTGCTCTTTTGAACTTTAGGCATATCATTACTATCGGATAGCTTCTGCGTCATTTTCTGCGCACAAAATTCGTTGTGTTGTTCATTCACATTGTCATCTTTTATCGAAGACGAAGTACTGCGACTCTCATTTCTAGTTCAACTATCGTGACTTAAGTTCAAAATAATTTGATTTGTTTTTTCAATTTTTTAGATTGGCCTTCAAATAAAATCTTGCCATTTCGTTATCTTTTATCTGTTCTATAACCGAACGTATTATCTTTTGATATTTTATTCATTTTTTACCGGAAACAGTTGCGTTTAAACATGAAGAAAGACGCGGCAAATACATTTATACCGGCATTTTATGCTGGTCGGATTATTTTAATATCAGGATTTATATATATACTGGATTTTTAGACAAAGTGCTATGTGAGAAATTGCTGCGTTCTTGTGTGTGTGTGTGTGTGTCCTGATATTGCTGAAATATTTGTCCTGATAAGGCCGAAGAAGCAATTGAGCGTCAACGATAGGCTCAAAAAAATTTTAGAAAACAAGGTAAAATTATGATAAGATTAAATCTATATATGTTTTCGCGCAAAAAATAATTAAATATAAAAAAAAATTTTCCACTGTAAATACAAAAAAATTTTACTCGAGTTTAAAAGCTATATATAATTTGTTTAGATAATAGTTAAACAAATAATTTTTGCAAATAATGATTTTCAAAAGTAAAAAAAATATTTTGTTTCTTTTTTTTTAAATAGAAATTTTCTTTAAAAGGATCAGAATAATGAAAGTATCCTTTAAAATTTTTCAATTAATTTTTTAGAAATTGAAAAAGAAATAATTTTCAAAGCACACACAATACCGTTAACATTTTTTAATTATGAAATATGAAAAAATCTTAATGTGAGAAATCTTTTTTCTTATTTCTTTATTTGAATAAAATTGTTTTGTTATAGCTTTTTATATAAAAATTTTTCCTATCTTTTAACTCCTGAGATGTAAAATTAATAAAATCGTAATGCAATATGATTCATATTAATAATTATTGACGATTGTTTTAGCTTTTTGACATTTTGCGAAGCGAGTGATCAAGTGCTCTCAATATACTTATTCCCATAGCAAGTGATGTTAGTTTAGAGGATTTAGGATTACTTTCTTCTCCAAGATAAAGAAATGCTAATTGAAAAAGTAAACGTAATATTTCATGTTACGGTAAGCGTAAGATTCGATGAGAGTTTGTGTATGTGTGCGTGCGTGTGCGTGTGCGTGTGCGCGCGCGCGCGCGCGTGTGTGTGTGTGTGTGAGGCAATTTTCAACAACACGAGATCAACGCGGGTAGGAGAGGGATTTGTGTATTTTAGCAACAGAAATGAAAAAACTAGTAATATGTATATTTTTACTCATTTACATTTAAAATCAGATGTATCGCTATTTCTATACAAATAATTAATGAATGAGATTAGATTGATAAATATAATTATATGGTTTTAAGTAGTGAATCTTTTATTAGTAATTGTAATAAAGATTAATACAGAATAAAGATGATATTAATAAATTAAAAAGAAAATGGCATAAGAGCCAACTCGCGGTAGTTGGAGCGCAGAGAAGCAACAACACTTCTTTCTTTTTTCAATATTAATTGATTAAAAAACACATTATAATAACATAAAGCAAACGTTTCGAATCATCTTTTGATCCTTCTTCAGCGCGATGTTAACAATATATATTACAGATAGTGACGCGTTACATTAAACGAATTTGTTCTCGACGCGTAAGTGACGCTAAATTGCATCCAGCGGAAGTCTAATAAGCGCTCTGTTTCCAACAGTCAATTAAATATACTATAGTTATGCTATGCGACGTCACAGCAGATCTAACAAATCGATTAAAAATAATAAAATAAATACCGAAAGATATTACACGTGAATGAGCTTTTTTTGCTTAAAGTAATAGTTAGAAGCATGGCTCATCAGATTCCGCGCTTTTTACAATTAATAATATAGTATGCCGCTATGCGCCTCATGTCGATTCGAGATTCGATGACGAACTGTATAAATATGTTCTCAGTTGTCAGGACGTAAACATGGACTCAACCAAGGACATGCGCAGTTGACTCAACGATAACAAATATATCGACGCGTGAACGAACGCCTCATATTTTCGATAAATTATCGATTATCATCGCAAATGTATGATGCAAGCCCTCTGTATCACTCTGCAAGTTCAAACTATTTTTTTGGCGCTTGATAAACAGCATTTCAGAGACAAGCCTTTTGCCCAACGAGGACTCCCTGTCCAAAATCTCAGATTCTTCCCAATTAAAATCATGACCGAATTCCAGTCTGTGATTAGTTATAACCGAAGGTTGTGACGTATTTCGTCGGATGTGATTTCGGTGTTCAGAAATTCGTTTTTTTAACTGTCTGCTAGTTTGGCCGACATATGACGCATCGCAATCATTGCACGAGACTTTATACACTACATTGTTACACGAATCTTTTGGCATTACGTCTTTATGGATCTTGACAAAATTACGAAGTTTATTTAAGCCAAAATAAGAAACTCCCATGTCATGATTACGAAGAACTCGTTTAAATTGTTTAAACGAAAACATTGGAATGTATGGGATTGTGAAATATGAAGAGAGTCTTTTCTCAGGGTGGTCCTCGTCGGGCTCCAAGCCTGTCCGATTCAAGGCCAATAGCAACTTCAGATGTTCTCGTATTACATGGAAAATGTAAAATAGAGGATTACCCTTGGTCCAGAAGCCGCCGCTCAACCGGCCCAAAGTTTACAGCTGGGATGCGATAAGAAAAGAAAAGAACGACACAGCCGCTGTTCAAACAGAGGGGATAGGGGCCGATAGTCAGATACCTCCTGGAAAAAGTAGGCTTTGTGATACCAATCGAATTCGATGAAATTATTGTTCATGATTATCGTAACATCAAGAAAATTAAGCTTATTATCAACTCCTTTTCCAATGTGAATTGAAGCCTTGGGTAAAAAGAGTGGAAGATACCCAAGACCTCCCCCATACAGCAACCGAAAGGATTGCAAAAACGTTGCATAGACTCTAGATATTGAAAGATTGTAACATTGCATAGAAGTTGCGAAATGTTTCTGCAACATTACTGCAAGCTTTGCAGCAACGTTGAAATATCCTTTCTCAGAAATATTACAATGTAAGATTGTAGTAATGTTACGGTGCAACGTATTTGCAATATTAAAACGCGTTTTGCTATTGAAAATGCAGACCGTTTTAAATTTAATAAATAAACCTTGAAAATATAAAGAAAATGTTTAAGAGAGATAGGAAAAAAGACATTTACCGCCTTTGAAGAAAAATATTCATTAGTGTTTTTTAGCCATCGAATGTGTCTTATTAAATATTTGTTTCATAATATACATACAATTATTTTACATACACTCGATATCAGAAATATTTTAATACGTGCAATGAATGAATTATTTCCCATTTACCGATTCAATGAAGAAAAAATCTGTTTAACATTCTGAATCCCAACGAGGGATCTAGATTATTAAAATTATTTATTTAATAATCTAGATCCCTTATTAGGATTCATAAGTCAGTTTATCAGTTTAACTGACACAAGATAAGAAATATAATTACTACATTAGTCCTTTGTAGGCCTTATATCCACTTTAGATGAAAATTGAAATACAAGTTAGTTAAGTTTGGTGTCGCCACATAGCGGCAAGTAAAGAATGTTATACATTTTCGCTATGTTAAAATGTTGCTGCAACATTGCCAAAGCACATTAAAATAAATAGTCTCTGCAATATTTCTGCAAAGACATAACGGTTATGTGTAATGTTGTAACATTGCAGCAATGTTGATGCAAGTTTCTGTGCTGTATGGGTCATTTTGAAATTACAGAAGAGGGAGCCAAAATGGTATCATCCACATACCTATAATAGAATGGTAGATTGAAGGGAACTCGTCCAATTGCTTTATTTTTCAAATCTTGCAGAGTGATATCGGCAATAATGAGGGATAGGGGAGAGCCCATGGGAGTTCCGAATGTTTGTTGGTATATTTTTCCATTAAAAGTGGAGAAAGTAGAATTTAATATAAACCGAACTGCAGTCAAGAATTCGTCGCGGGGGATGCTGCACTTTTCTTTTATTAAACACCATCTCTCTGAGATGCTATCCAACGTTAAATCTAATGGGATGTTAGTAAAGAGAGAAACAACATCCAACGATAGTAATTTCTAAAAGTCATTTAACTGTACACCTGATAGTATTTTGACGAATTCAAAGCATTGGCAAAGATGACTGTGTGCCCTGAGGATAGCGTCATAGATGATGTTATGTAAAAATACAGCTAATTGATATAGGAGAGTGTTGATTGAGGAGACAATGAACCTCAATGGGCAATTTTCGGCTTATGAATTTTTAGTAATCCATAGGCCCGGTAACACACCATCAGTGCAGTTCAACGCTGTAGTCATATCATAGAAAATGTAATTTGCACAATAAATTACATTTTTTTTCGAAACAATTATGTGTTTTCTTTATACCAATTGGTTCCTCTCATTATTTTGTACATAAAAGTATTATAAGAGAATCGAAAAATGAATATTTTACTAGATATTTTATGGTTTATATAAAATTAAGAAATTATTTCAAGCCTCATAACTCGAAAAGTACTGAATGAAGAAATACTTTATTATTATAGTGTTTTGGAAAGCTCGAGATAAGCTACAAGAATAAGTAATCAAAAATAGGGATTCTTGTTTAAAAACGAAAGTTGACCTTTCAAATGACCTTGAAAATGACCTTTAATGTCGAATCCAAGGTCACTATTAGATAGGCCCCTTTTGTTCCCTTGAAAAACAAACTTTTATCCGAGTCGTTTTCCTTCAAACGTTGATCTTGAAAAGTTATGAGGGTGGAACTTTTTTAGAATGGGACACCCTGTATATCGAGTTCATATTATTCATACGAAGAGAATGCCGATTAATATTTTCACAATTTCCGGTTCATCCAAAGCATTCTGTAGCCATAAAACAGATTTAATTTTTTTTTATTATTCTGGGGACTAACAGTAATAATAATGTTTAGTTTCAAATCATTAATTAGATCTCTCTCAAAATAATTCAACTCTAATTAAATCTATAAAAAGAGCTTAGTTTTATATATATATTGCTCGAAACACAAACTATCAAATTTAATAAAGTTTAATA
>JALHBL010000442.1:0-220905 GCA_023638675.1 Camponotus pennsylvanicus
AATTTGATACGCGCTATATTCATTCTTATATGTTACGTTCTTTATTTCAATTTTTTGTAGTTAATTAATAATAAATTGTACGTTATAAACAAAAAGATAATATAATTTTGTGTGATTTGACGTCATATAATAAGAGTGCGATGTCATTAGGGTTACATTTTTTGAAATTAATAATAAATTGTACATAAGATTTAAAACAATCGTCGCATTGTAAAATTGAACGCATTTTTCCACTATTTCATTTTTTTACATATACTGCATTTGTAGGGGGTCAAATTCCATCCAGGAAACCATGAAGTATTTTTGATTCATAATCCAAGCGGTTTCCTAGCTTCGTAACATTTGTTACAAATTCTGTTATGTGGTTCGGTAAATTGCGAAGTCGGGGTGCGCACACATTTTATTTCATATAAGTTCGGAAAGGAAATTAAAAAAGGGTGCGGTGTATATTTATAACTTTTTCATATGCACATTTTCAAAATTCTTATTAAAATTTCCAAGGACAAAATTAATTATTCTTTAACGTATGTTTCCTTCTTGATTTAAAAGCAGTAACGAGGGAAATTAAATGTTTCAGGCAATTATGGCGTTCATGTAAGGATCTGAAAGTAATGATAGTTGTGAGCGGTTATCATAAACAATCATTGGTGTGGTGATTCACCTAGGAGCAGGTGACTACATTGGAAGGAAAAATAGCATGGGCATTACGGGATGGAAATGATGATATGTGGTTAAAGAAGGTAATGTTTTAATTGGCGGTGCCAATATATCTGAAACCAAAGATAGTATATTAATTTTCATCCGGGTTCGATATGAGAAATTTTTAGTTTATTAATGTGTACGATTCGAGGTTTATTTTTGACCATAATTTTAACATTGCCGTGAGATAAAATTTCTATGACTTTATGAGGACCAGTATATTGATCGGAAAATTTCCCTTTCGCGGGTTCTTTTAATAAAAATACATATGATCCTTCGCAAAAGTTCTGAGGGTTTAGATTTTTATCATAATAATGCTTACTTCTTTCTTTAGATCTTATAAGATTTTGACGTGCTTCTTTTTGCAGGTCACATACTTGATTAAACAGATTTATTAAATAGTCCTGGTAAGTGGGTTCAAGATTTGCATCGATTGGTGCATGGGCAGAAGGAAGTCGTGCTATATGACCGAAGACTAATTCGAAAGGTGAGAATTTGGTTCCTTCATGGACACTAGTATTATATGAAAACATTGCTAAATTAATATAATTATCCCATTCTTTTTCTTTTAAAATTTGAGTTTTTAGATATTCTATTAATACGTGATGTGATCTTTCGATTGAGCCATTAGATTGTGGGTAATAAGCAGTGGTTTTAAAATGTTGGATTTTGAATTTTTTAGTTAAATTTCGTATTAAGGCGGATAAGAAGTTAGTTCCCTGATCTGTAAGAATGGCTTTAGGGGCTCCGTATATACAGATGAAATTTTTCGCGAAAGCATCAGCTATAGATAAAGAGGTCGCATCTCTTAATGGAACGGCTATTGAATATTTTGTTAGTAAATCTTGCATAGTTAGAATATATTGGTATCCGGAGGTTGTAATAGGGAGGGGGCCCACGATATCTAAAGATACCTTATCGAATGCAGAACCGGGAGTATCTGTAATTATCATAGGCTGTTTTGTTTTAATCCGTGTTAATTTCTTTAATTGACATTGACGACATTTTTGAATGAAGTTTTGTATATCTCTCTTCATGGTGCTCCAATAATAATGGGGTCTTAATCGATTGTACGTTTTAGTAATGCCTTTGTGACCACCGTGTGCTGATGCATGATTTTCTATTATTAATGCTTCCCGTTGTTCGGCAGGAGGGATTTGTACTAAGTTTTTACAAATAGTAATGCAAAGCGGTAATTCCCTTAAATATGCCTGAATTCGACCTATTATGTAATGCCAAGGTAAATCATCAAAGTGATCGGTTTTACTAATACTGAATGAGGTTATTTGCAATTCAGTCACTACGTCTAAAAGTGATTGTATGCAATTTTCCAACGATTGAGCTTCTACACGTGTTCGATTACCAAGCTTGATTGGAAGTGATATTAGAGTTCTTTGACCGAAAGTTCTCACATTAGCCCTCTCGTGAGTAAGATCTTGATAATTTGGTAATAAATTAGCTGTTTGGTATTCTTTGGCACCATTATCAAAAGGAGTTCCGTTTAAATAAATGAAAATTACATGGTTATCTGCTTGTTTTAATAAGCTATCTCGGGTTTCAGTAATGATAAGTTGATCGATATCTTGGTATTCTTCGTTAATATCGAAAATTTCTTCGTATATGCGATTTTCGCTATAATCTGAATTGTCAACCATCCGCTCATCCTTATCCTCCTCGTCGTCGCTTGAATATTCTTGTATTACTATATTCGGTTGTTCTGACACGTGTTCATTATTTTCAGATTGTGAGTCGTACGGAGAGAATTCAGATAGTGGAGATAATGCATCTTCAATTATATCAGATCTATGTTCGGAGGGAATGGAGTCGTTAGAGGAGTCGTCGAGGTTATTAGCAATGAAGAAGGGCACAACACAATTAGCAGGAGGATTTCTAGATAAGGCATCGGCATTATGGTTTAAACTTCCTTTTTTATACTGTATGTTATATTCATATTCGGCCAATTTTGTTCTCCACTTCCATAATCTGGAAGAAGGATCTTTAATTGAATGAAGCCAGATTAACGGTTTATGATCGGTTACGATAGTGAAATTTTTTCCGTATAAATAAGGTCGAAAATGGTTAGTGCAATAGATTATTGCTAAGCATTCTTTTTCGATTGTGGAGTAACGTTGTTCAGCACTGTTTAAAATACGAGAAGTATAAGCAATCGGTAGGTCTTTCCCAATTTGTCCCTGGCTGAGTACTCCTCCGATAGCATATCCGGATGCATCGGTAGTTAAGATAAATTGTTTAGTAAAGTCGGGGTATTGAAGTACGGGTTCGGAACATAAAGAGAGTTTTAATGTATTAAACGCTTCTGCTTGATGTAACTGCCAATTAAAGGTGCTATTTTTCTTTAATAAGTCGGTTAGTGGTTTGGCGGTTTTAGAAAAATTTGGGATGAATCGTCTGTAGTATCCGGCTAAACCCAAAAATTGCTTAATATTTTTCGCGGTTTTTGGTACAGGAAATTCGGCTATGGATTTTATTTTATTTGGATCGGGCTTAACTCCGTCGGATCCGATTATGTGTCCGAGATAAGCTACTTCATGTCGTAAAAATTCGCATTTATCAGGTTGTAGTTTTAAATTTGCGTCTCGCAATCTTTGCATTAACTTATTAAATTTAATTTCATGTTCTTTTAATGATCTTGCATATATGACTATGTCGTCCATGTATACGAATAATTCATTACCTTGTAATCCTGAGAGAACATTATCCATTAATCTTTGAAACGTTGCAGGGGCGTTCTTCAAACCAAAAGGCATTCGTTTAAATTGATAATGCCCGTAAGGAGTTGAGAAAGCAGTTTTGGGAGCATCTTTGGAAGCCATGGGAATTTGATGGAATCCGGAAGCTAAATCAAGGACGGAGAAATATTTGGCAGATCCCAATTGATCAAGGATATCTGTTATGTTAGGAAGAGGATAAGCATCTCCTATTGTCTTTTCGTTAAGGCAACGGTAATCAATAACCATTCGCCATCTTTTATTACCGTAAGAGTCGGGTTTTTTAGGTACTATCCATACGGGAGAATTATAAGGGGAAGTAGAATATTCGATTAAATCATGAGACAAGAGTTCATTAACCTGTTTGTTAATTTCGTCTTTGTGAATCGGGGGAAATCGATATTGTTTCGTATGGATGGGGATTTCGTCCGTAGTAGGTATGAAATGTTGAGTAACGTTAGTAGCTTCAAGTTTATCGTGAGGGAGATGAAATCTATCGGAATGATTAAGAATTAATGATTTGACATTGTCAGCTTCCTCGGGATTTAAATGTTCTAATCGCAGGAGCTGCATAATAGCGGACACGCGGTCGCGGTGGACTTCCTCAGAAGTAGTATTATTTTGAGTCTCGATGGAATACAGAGGATTTTTAGAATTATTTTGAGTCGTCAAGAACCCTCGGGTATTGGCGACGGAATTATTCATAGAATGATTACTAATCACTGAGAGCCCTAGGGTCGCGGTGATATCCTTAATATCGTTTTTCCTACAGGAGTTCGTTTTTGAATTATGAGAATTACCAATTCCCTTACTCGTCTCACTCCCTCGGGATTTGACGGCGTTACATGGGAATATGAAATCAAAATCCTGTAATTCAACCGTGGGAACCTCTATATCATATTCTGATTCGGAGGTATTAAAAATAGGTAAATAAGCTTTTCCATTAATGTTCTTGACAATAGCATCTCCGAAGTAAACCTTTTCAAACGGCATACAGCGCGGTATATATCCGTATTGTTTTTCGGAATTAGCAACATGAACAAAAAATGGTGTAACAGATCGTTTCTTGATATGAATAAGAATTGTTTCTATAAATGGAATGCTCGAGTCGTCGTAATGTAGCAACTTGTTTTTATAATCTATCTTAGCCATTCGTTCCTTTAGAAATACATTCCCCAAGATGCCGTCTTGAGGAAAACTGACTGTGTCTGGAATTACGTAAAAATTAGTAGGTCGATTAAGTACAAGGATAGTAACAAAGCCTAGGGTAGGGACAGGTTTAGAGGATATACCTTGAAGAGATAGTGTTTTTTCATTATTTATAATAACATTTGCATTAAGAAGATGTTGTTTTATTAAGTTAACACCGGAGCCAGAATCTATCATGAAAAAGCATTTATTCTTTAAGTCAGTAGAAGAGAGAATGACGGAAGGTAAGCTATTATATTTTGCGTCTTCGTTTATTGGTTCGGTACAGGAGATAGGGCAGTTGTCGAGGTCTGAGGTAGTGCAATGGTTATTGGAGTTTGTTGAGGACGTCCGATTTGAGCTTCGTTCCGGCGGACGTCGGTCATTACCGGAACGCTCTGTGCGTTTCCCGGATTATTTTGATTATTATTAATAGGGACTCGTGAAGGATTATTTTCAACCGATCGTCTATAAGCGGGTTTTCGACATTCGTCAATTAAGTGCCCAGGGGCTTTACAGTAACGACAAATTTTTCCAGCAGGGAAGTTAGGTCCAGGTATTCCGGGGATAAGTGGTTTTATAAAAGGAGTTGCGCTATTCCGAGGAGGCAATTGTTGAGGGTTATTATCTGATGACTGGTTAGTGGGTTGAAGAGGTTTTGTGAAATCCGCACGGGGAGAAGTATTAGGTTTATAAGATGATACGGTTCGTTTACGTGCATTTTCTGCTTCTAAGGTTTTAGAAAGTTGTATAGCGGATATAATAGCGTCGTCTAACGAGAAATATCTTTCTAACTTAACGCGGATTAAAAGGTCAGAAGGGAGACCGTTTACGAAATTATCTTTAACGCTCATTTCAATTTGATGTTTTACCATTTCGTCGATGTATCCACTGGGACTAGTCTCTCCGTCGATGATAGCAGTGCGTAATTCTTTTACTCTCCCAATGTAATCGAAAATATTTTCATTCGGTTTCATATAGATGTTTGCTAACTCACCGCGATATTGATCAGTAGATTTATTAGGGCCGAAAATACTTTTCAGCCGTTTTGTAAGTTCAATAATAGTTTCGTAATCTGTGCCCTCGATAGCGGCATAGGCGTGTCCTTGTAGTTTATTAACTATTAATTGCACCAAATGATATTCTTGATAACAGGGGATTAATTCTAGGGCTCGTTCACACGCTTTGGTGAAATGGAAGACCGAAATATTGTGTCCGTCATATCTTGGAATTGAATCAACTACATCTTTAAGACGGATTGGAGAAGTGTCCGTCGGACTGGATCTATGAAGAGGGTTTCTTACAGGGATATGGTCGTAAGTCGTCTGTTGGTTAGAAAGTAAACCTGCGTTTAAATTAGAAAGTTGAGCGACACGTTGATTTAAATTTTCCATTTGGAAAGGTAAAGAGCTCAAAGCAGAGATTTGTTCCTGCAACGTATTTAGTATTGTATCAATCTGTCCATTGCCAGCATCCGCGTTTCTACTTTCAATATTTTGTTGCAAAATAGTTAGTTCCCGTTGTTTAGCTTGTAATGCTTGAGCTTGTTCTTTCAGCATTTTCTCCTTCTCGGTTACTCTTTTATTAAGTATTTCTAGTTCCGCGCGACTTACAGTATCGCCTGATTCAGAAACGGTTGATCGTGTATTAGGCATGATTGGAGATATATGTATTCGCGTGCTTTTATTTATCCGCGAAAATCTTCGTCAGTCCTTTGGCAATCCCACCGCTGCCACCAAAATTTTACGATGTCACGTCTCAGTGACCAACTTTTTCCCTAGATGCCTCAGTTCTAGAGAAAAGTGCGCTCTCTTTGTTTTCAAGGCAACCTGCTTACACCGGCTATACCTTGGGGATGCCGAGAGCGAGGATCTGACTTATCGATTACGGAAAAATATAAGGGAGCCGCGAAACTCTATAATTGAATAATGTCGAATGAGTAGTGATTATTGAAATATATATATATTTGTATATGCAAAGGGTATCTATTAAAATGGGATTTCGATATTCTCTATCAAATCCATTAGTTGGTCGATATCGATGTTACCTACGATATATTGACCTATGAATTCTAAGAGTATATCAAGAATTTGAGTTAGCTCCTCATCTGTTAAGGTGGAAAAATCTTTATCGTTGCAAGAAGGCTTCATTGAAGAGTCTGCAAGTAATTCTCTATTTCACACTGATTCTCCGGAAGTTGGGATCTTAATTGAGTTATCAGATCTATTGAATTTAATGAAAGGTTTTCAATCGTATCTTTATTTTTTATAATTTCCAAATAGTAATTATAGAAAGAGTCAAATTCTATGTTTGAGGTAACTATTCGAAGAAATTTCTGTGAAATAAAATTTTCCGGTAAATAAAAGAGGAATTTAGCTTTAGCCTTTAAAGCGGAAATAAAACTTTCTGGAAAGAAAACCCTTTTTTCTGATTTAACAAAGATATGCCTTGAGTTTAATTCTAATCTCTTGATCCGACGGAATCGAGAGGCGTCACGATATTCACGGGTTATTTTTCCCGCCCTATGCCTTTTTCTTTTAAATTCTGACGGCGGGTTTACCATTTAAAAGGGGTAACATTATATATTTTATATTGCAGGTGAAATATAATGTTGGTTAAGGAAATTGATGTTTGCTTATTCTTATTATTGTTATTGACTGAATCAGCGTCAACGCACATTAGAGCATAGTACATTTATTCTTGTAATTTTGTTTTAGATAAAACGTCAATGAAGGAATAATTCATAAGGATATGTGGATGTCTCCGGCATGACCGTGGATGCCCGGGGACGATGGAACTTGAAGGCGGAATACAGTTATGATAGCGGAATCTGCGTATAAGGGTAGGGAACTTAGGATGCTTCCGGCATGACAGTGGATGCCCGGCAGCGACGGAAGAATGGGTGAATGGGTAATAAAATCTGTGTACAACACCGCGAAGGTGCTATACCTATGTGCGCGAAAGGACGTTTTATCCTAATAGCAATATTAGAAATTTATGCAAATCCAAATATCGTTGGTATACTCAATGAAGCGTCGATTAAATAAATTGTTTTTAGGATGTGAATGTCTCCGGCATGACAGTGGATGCCCGGAGACGATGGAAATCTGGTTTTGGAGTAAAAAGTGGCGATGAATTTTAAGAATAAAATTTGGAGAGTGAGGAGTTCTCCGGCATAGCAGAGGATGCCCGGAGATGAAGGAATCTTCGGAGAAGGGAAGCTGCGACGCTCGATTGATGAGGGCGATTTTTGGAATTCTAATTAAATTTTGTTTTTGACGCTTATCAGAATAGAATAACAAATTGTGCAGGAGTAAGAGGAGGGAATACTGCCAGCGACGTGCTAGTGCTTGACAGTATGCTTGTTTATTTAATCCTCGATGTTTTTTGTTTCAGGAAATGTTGCGAATGCAAGGAAGGAAATGTTGCGAATGCAAGGAAGGTGAATATTATCACACAAGAATGAAGTGGGACAAAATCTGGTACTTACCGCTCAGATGTCGATTTCGGTTGGTCTCGATCGCCTTCGTCCAAGCAAGGTCTGGGAATCTCCAAGGATTGACACAGCGAATTTTGCACAAGTATAACTTCTTTATTTGAATTTTACTGAACGATATAGCAGATTGATACAAAGTATTAAAATTTTAATTATAATGAACGGTTAAAGAATAATAACGGCAAAGTGGTTATGACTAACGGCGAGCCTACTGTACTGGCTAATTATTAATGATAGAATGAACCCCTTGCGCCTAGAATCCGGGGTTTATATACTAGCGGTTTCGTTGACCCTTGCATGATCAGCCGTAGGAATCCTCGAGTAAGGTGATCCTCTACGTCGGATCACGCCGTTCTCGGAAGCACTACTGAATTACTTATCAATTGTTTTGACATAGATATCCTTTTCATAGAAGCGCGGCGGTGATCAAAGAGTAGTACGCGACTATTATCGGAAGTGTCAGTTGACATCTCTAAGAAATCAATGTTCGATATGTTTATGACTTCCTCTTAGACCACCTCACGTGTCAAAACTATGCGCTCTTAATTTAATATCTATCATTAGCGGTGTTAGGATTACGGAATCATTTTATATGTATAACTTCCTTTATATTTTAGAAAAAGTTTAGAAATTTACAGCTCAAGTTAAAATAGATTAATTTTAAGTTGTAACGTATAGAGAAAGTTATTTCCATTGGTTATGATTCCATAATGAATTTTAAATAAAGCATTTCAAAGTGTTTAAATATATTTGTATTTATTCATTTTTAAGACCAATTCAACAGTTCCTTTGAAATACCTTACTTATTATTGCTTAAGTTATATATTTTCGGTCGCGTTTGTTAAAATCTAAATTCGAGTTTTAGCGCGTGTATAAAGTCTTCATTATACATTGATTGAGGGAGTACTTATTTAATTAGCGGGCTAAATAACCGTGTAGAATAAAACGGTAAGCAAATATTATAATTGATATTTTAAGCGTTAAAATTCGTATGCGCATATATTAGAATTAAAATTAATAGTAATATAATTGATAATAATGAGTAAAATTGGATTATGAATAATAGAATTGAATATTCATTCTTATTCCATAGATATAGCAAAGAAATAAGGTGGGTAAGCGAATAGTAACTAAATCTAGTAATTTTAAGATGGCGGGACGTCACACCAGGTATCTGATTAATATTCTAGTTATTTTAAAGACAGGTATGTAGAATATCCCACTAAAGATGGATCCAGGATTAGGACTGAGGTGCAAAAAGGAGTTCCCCAAGGCTCGGTTCTAGTACCTTTGATCTGGATAATGGTATACGATAGGGTTTTAAAGGTGAAAAAAGAGAAAGGCTGCGAAGTTATAGGTTACGCAGACACCATTATAACATCGGTTGCATCAACATACGAGGAGGCGAAGGTTCGGGCATGCATGCAGGCGGATAGGACAATCCATGAAATAAGGAAAATTGGACTAAAGGTCGCGATTGACAAAACGGAGGCTATAGCATTTCCGGGGAAAAAAGGAAAGAGACCACCAAAGGAGGATTATATAATAATGGATAGGGAAAAAATTAAAATAGGTAAGACGATGAAATATTTGGGAGTAATCCTAGATAGTAAACTGGATTTTAAGGAGCATCTCAGATACACGCATGAAAAGGCTGAAAAAATAAAAAGGGCACTTTGTAAACTAATGCCTAATCTAATAGGGCCCCATGAAAGCAAAAGGAGGCTATACGCCTGTTATCCAATCCGTTGTTATGTATGGAGCACCGATTGGGTACGAAGGATTCTCGATAAATCTCAGTGTGCAGACCACTGCAAAAAGTGCAGACAACTAGCAATCAGGATTGTGGCTGGTTACAGGACAGTGTCTTATGAAGTCGCTACGCTCCTAGCAAGAACACCTCCCTGGATATTAGTAGCGAGAAAATATAAAAGGATCTACGACAAAATACAAGAGGCGAAAGTAAACAAAACCTGGAGCAAGGAAAAGGAAGACGAGTTCAAACAGGAAGAAGAAACGGATATGCAAGAAAAATGGAAAAAAAGAATTAGGAAGGAGAACCTACCAGGCCCCAAGGTAAGAGCTGCTATATCCCAGTACTTTCAGGAATGGATGACGAGAGGCCACGGAGGCCTAAACTATTATCTGACACAGCTTCTCACAGGTCATGGGTGTTTTAACTCATACCTACAGCGCATTAAAAAACTAGTCTGCTATGTGTACATACTGCGGTAGATACATTGACAACGTGGAACATACACTAATGGAATGTGAGGAATGGAATACAGAGAGAGATAATATGAAAATGTCGATAAATGATGCAATTAATATAGAAAATATAATTAGGGCAATATGCTCTAGTGAAGAAACTTGGCTAGCGGTAAATTCCTTTGCACAGCGCGTGATGGGCAGGAAAGAGGAGGATGAAAAAATAGAGAAACAAAGGAAGAGAGAGAGAGAAAGACAGGAGCGAAGAGGAGAATTAGGGAGCATGCAGGACAGGGAGAGGAATAGAGGGTGTGACACCGATTCCGACCCTGGGCCCTATGAGACAGACGAAGAAAACGAAATGAATCTAGGGGATTCACCAAACACCTAGGCTAACACATACCTACGAATAAACATGTACATAGATACAAATAACACATACACACAGGTTACATGAAGGTAACAAACACAAACACACACATACACAAACACGGTTACAACATAAACACAAAAATCACTAGACAACACAAATTTCACAAATTTCACTAGGCAACACAACAGTCACACACCAACACATGAAACACGCACAAAGGAGTTAAGAAGGCAGAATTGGGAAGAAATGAGGACCCTCATACGGAGTAGGAATAACCAGAAGAATACAAGCAACAGGTTAGGATACAAAGGAGACAAGAAGGCTGCGGTAAGGACTGGGTACTGTGAGTACAAGAGACGTTTGCGCCGATGAAGAAATGCGACGCAGTCCCGTTGACGCAAACAAGTCAGAAGGTAGAAACACCGCCGAACAGGGAGTTTTAGTCGGTAGTCGGCTACGGCTGGAGTCCGACAGTACCTTGGGAACCCGCACCCAAGGTCTGCGTAAATGCATTTCTCTTCCTTCCGAACGGTAAAAAAAAAAAAAAGGTTAGATTAGGTCTCCTCCCTTGAGAGTCGGCCAAATACTATCTCCCACTAAATATCGATTTAGTGGGGGAAATTTTAAAAACCGGTTTTCTCGGCATTTCGTGCCACGGGGTGTTTTGAGATATACTTTAAAAAAAGTGAAACTGTGTCGAATATATAATGTGGAAATCACCCAGGGAGTTCGTTAACAATAATTATTAACGTTAAAAGGACGTGCCGCTCAATCCTCCCTAGGGGAAAAAATGACACGTGGCAGTTAAGTATATATTTCTTGAAAATAATTGCGAGGTGTAAAATTCTGCCGAGCGTATCTGTCGCTAATCTATGGCGAGTTATTACGCGGAGTATGACAAATATTTTTGTGTTTGCATGCTCCAGTCTTAATTAATTAGACCTTAAACATTGAATAGCTCTGTCTCTCTTCCTCTTTACTGGAAATGACAGGTTGTTAATTCGGACCGTCTAGACTATTATATATGGTTCTCTCTTTAGTGGTTTGAACAAAAATACTTTGTGTTGATTAGTAACTCTTTATTAAGTGGTTTAATTTAATATTTGACAATTACAAGTGTTAAAGTCTGCTGGGTGCAGCAAAGTGCAGTCTCAGAGCGGTGTGCGCAGTCGGCGTATTCTACTGTTGTGCGCAACGCGCGCGTGCTCTATCCTGTGGTGGTACACCTGTCTGCCCGGTACGTCATCGCTACGTAGATGTGCAGTGGACATATTATGAATTGTGCGCAGCACGCGAGCGCTCAACTATAGGTTGGTAAACTTGTCGAATGTGCCGTACATTTGTGCTACACCTTACTAATTCCAGTGCAGACTATTGATGACAATATTATTAATATTTTAATATCAATGGTTAGCTGTTAAGGATTATGACTTATGACTTAAAAACTTATTCTTATTAAGTCTTGGTGTAATTATAACGCCTGCTTGTTGGTGTAAATGGATTAGAAAACACTTCGTATTGTCTGAAGTGGTTAATATATGTTGGCGTGCTATGATTGTTAATGCTAAATAAAGGGAACAGACATTCCATGCGTTTGCCTGTCAAACGTTCTTATGGGAGATCTTGCCCTGTTACCGCCACCGAATATGGACTGAATGTTGAACATATAAAATACTCGTTCAAGCATATTATAAGTAGTTATGCGCGATGGTGAGTGTAATGGGTGGTGTATAGCAATTTACACCTTCAGCATTGCTATTTATAACAATATCCCATGCGCGTTATTCTACGATTATTGCTTATGTTGCTTTATAGGACATAAGATATCTGGACAGCTATACGTTAATTGATAATAGGCTACCTGCCTCAATTTATGTTGGATGATAATTGATAAAACGCAGTGATCATTAATGATATTGGTGTACCTGCTTCTTGTAGACCATACGGTAGTCTCTAAACTATATTAAACCATATTGAAATTACGACTGCGTAATCACATACTTAAATTATACTCTTAAATTAGAGGATATATATACGCAGTCTTATTAGTTGGATACATTAGTCGGATATATGATTATTCATGAATACTCAACTGAATATAAAAATTTTTGATTAAATTAAACGTAATCTCTAAGTTCAATAATAGAATTTAGAATATTATAATACTGCATACTGTAATACAGTATATAAACGTATCGTACAATATTATTGATAGATTTACGTAGTTAAGATAAGTATAAGTAAATTACATAGTCTCAAAGCAAGGGACTAAATGTCTGTCCTGTAATAACTAATTTGTAGCGCTAAATCTATTATAATAATCGATTATACTTAAGTCAGGATATTAAATATATTGGATATATATCGACGCATAAAGCTGCTGTAGCTCGAGCTGTAAGCTAAATTAAATAGTGTAAACTGACTTAGTGTTGACGATATGTCAATAATCTGAATTGTGCAATGATACACTCAATAATATATTAGTTGAGAACAGCCTCATTACAGATCATTATAGATACAGGTACTTATAAATTCTGTAAACGGATTTACACCGTAGCAAAGTAAATTATATTAAGATAGAAGTAAACTCTTATAATAAGAGCATAGAATAATATTAAATAACCGTATTATATAAGATATTACAGACATAACTTAGTTTATGATTATAGTCTTATTTTAGATACTGGATTATAGATAAGAATGTCTTATTACTCTAGATTAAAATAATTAAATGTAGTTATTAATTCTTATAAGAATAATTATAAGTAATTTGTGTAGCCATAGATTACGGGACTAAAATTATTCCAAGAACATTAGTTTCCATTCATAATATTGCTTTGAATATTGATCCTGTTCTATGGATCACATTTTAAGGTAGAATATTAGCTGTAAGAAGTTTTCTTATAATAAGAGTATAGAATAATATTAATAATAACCGTATTATATAAATGATATTGCAAACATACTTCACTTATGATTATAGTCTTACTCTAGACATTGGAGGTATAGATAAGAATGTCTTATTATTCTAGATTGAAATAATTAAATGTAGTTATTAATTCCTAAAACAAGAATAATTATAAGTAATTTGTGTAGCTATAGACCACGGGACTGAAATTGTTTCAAGAACATTGGTTTTCATTCTTAATATTAAGGTAAAAGTACCAGTGGTTGAACAATTAAGAATACAAATGCACTTATTAATATTTTTATTATATAAAAACAAAAATTTTTCTCAAGAATTTCCATTTATCTTGTAGATTAATGCTTCTATTATTTAAATAGCACATAAACAATTATTTTTATTAACTTTATTATAAAAAAATACAATAAAATGAGCTATGTAAATGCCCTAGTATTTGAACAGTAAAAACGCATCTGTCCTTATGATTGAATGAAGCTGTCCCAGTGTTTAGACATTATAAGCTTATGACTATAGAAATGATTTTATATTTAATTGCTTTTTATGAGCAACATTTTATGAACATGTCTAAATAAATGCTTATTTTTATTTAATTAAAATTAAATAAAAATAAGCATTTATTTACTTGTTCATAAAATGTTGCTCATAAAAAGCAATAAAAGTACGTACAGAAAAAGTACGTACAAAATTTAATTTTTATATATAAAAAAAAATAAGTATATATTTTCTATTTAGCATAAAAGAACACAAATATTAATATATTTTTTAGATAATTAGCGATATAAGAATAATATAATAAGCATATAAAAATATTATAATAAATATTATAATTAATGGTCATTTTTTTCTTTTTTTGAATTTGATTTTTTTTTGTTTTTCTATTTTTTCTTTTTTAATCATCTTTTTCAATTCTCTTTCTTGTTTCCTTTTTTCTCTTATTTCTTCTCTTTTCTTGCGCCTTTCTTCTATATCTTGTTGCTTCTTGGCTTTCTCATTTTCTTTATTTAAATGATATTGTAACCATTCATCAGCTGTGGCAACCGTTGGAATTTTTTCCTTTGATTTTTTCTTTTCAGACAATTTTGGCCAAAATAAAATATTTTTAAATGGAGATGGAACACGATTTGGTATAACAGGTTCACTTTCGGTTAATTTATTTAAAGTAGTATCAATTGTAGAATTATGATCATTGATATTGATATCGTTAATCATTGAAGCATCATCATTTAAAACACTATGATTTTGAATTTCTAAAAAAATAAATATATACGATAAAAATGTTTATATTATACTATATTAATTCAAATGAGATGTAATTTAGATTTATATACCTTGTAGTACGCAATTTATTGAAACATCAGTATTAGTGATTTTTAATGGTGCCAAGACAGTTTCTATATTCTTTTTATTATGTAAATTAGAAACATCAACAGTTTCATTTAATAACATTTCAGAATCGATACATGAATGCATGGTCATGTTTAGATCATTAATATTTATATCTGAATCTATCGATATATCATTATTATTACTTTTTAAATCAAAATCTACACTATTTTCTGTGTGTGTCTCTATATTCTTCAATAATAATTTTTTCTCCTAAATTGATTAATTGATGAAGATAGTAAGTTAAGTACAAAAATATCATTTATAATTTTATATAATAATAACAGAGGATTATAGTAGGAAAACACAATCAAATACTAATTAAAGTTACTAAATATTTTAGTAAAAAAATTACTTATACAGGGTGTTAACGAAGCATCGGATTTGCTTAGCACCACGCGGTAGAGAATGAAAATCTAAGAAGAAATGTCTAATACTATTTTTCAATGCGGTGAATAGTTTCGCCGTAATTCATCATTGTAATAAATCAATAAGCACGGAGATACAAGAGAAAGTCAGTGATGGAGAATACGTGAAGTTGACCCCCTGTTATTAAAAATTTAAAAATACTTCTAATGCTAATAATTATCAATAAAATTCTTCGGAAGGCTACCAAAATTTTCAACAGAACTGTCGGTTACAGAAAAATATTTCCATTTTGACGGGACTTAGAAAATTTTCGAATTTTTATTTTCAACTAGTGAGACTTTTTTATTTCGCAGCCTACAGCTTCAAGTGCTAATAATTATCGATAGAATTCTTCAGACGGCTACCAGTAGCGGGATTCTCTAACGCCTGAACGACAAATTTCGCTATCGTTAAATGTACTATCGATCTTATTTACATTTGTCGCTCATAGATAGAGAATCCCGCTACAGAACTCTGAAGAGAACTGCCGATTATCGAAAAAATTTTCACCGCTATAGGACTTGAATGTTTGAAATCCTGTAAAAATGCAAATTTTTACCTCTAATCGATAGGTTCTGTCGAGACTTCTGATGATCTTCCAAAGAGTTCTATCGATAATTATGAGCAAGAATTGATAGTAAGAAAGTTATATTGCCTTAAAGTTACGAAAAAATATGATTTTTCGATGCTTTAAACGAATTATTTCCAAGAGAACTCTAGATCTCTTAGGAAGATTATTAGAACTCTAATTTTTCAGGTTCTTAAAAATGGATGGTGTCAACTTTACATACTCAATGATGGAGCGCGCGAAGTAAGATAAACGAAAAACTGACAAAGTAAAGAAAAAATTTAATAAATAGATAAATAAATTTATGTATTATAAAGCGATAAAATTTTCTTATAACAAGTGCTCAAAGTGTCCACCATTAGCTTCCAAACATTTAGTTGCTCTGTTTATGACACTTTCTGTGGCATGTTGACTGTGGTGTCGTTCTACATTATTAAATGCTACTTGAATTTGTTCCTCCAATTCGTCCTGCGTTTCTATGCGATTAAAATAAATTTTTTCTTTTTGTGCACCCCACAAGAAGAAATCACAGGGATTCCAATCTGGTGATCTTGGTGGCCATTTCCAAAAAGGTGCTCCACGACCCATCCAATTATCCCCATATGTATTATTTAAATATTGCCGGACAGGTGCTATTTAATTAAAACAGTAATATTTTATAAAATTAGTATTGATTTTTATTCAATTTTATTAAGACGGAAATAAATTAAAATAAAAAAAATTAAATTAATTAAATCTTTAAAATTAAATTTTGCGAAAATTCAAACATTAAAATAACAGTAAAGCATCACGTGTCTATTAAAAAACAAAAGTTTAGAAATTTTCAGAAGTTACTTTATGATACAAAAAACATTGCAAAGTAATAATAATAGTTGTAAATTCTAATAATAATAATAATAATAATAATTTTAATAATTTATAGCATTTGTAACCTGCATTATGCGCTGGACATCCATCATGCATAAAAGTTATATTGCGTCGAAATAACGGCATATCGTCGATAGCAGCAGCAGGGAAAAGTAAATTTGGCAACTCGTCGCGCAAAAATTCCAAATAATTGAGACCGTTTATCCTTTCCGGTAAAAATACTGGTCCAATCTAAAAATAATTATTTGAGATTTGTCATAAATAGACATTATTATGACTTCATAAAAATTTTTATTAGTTAAAAAAGCAGAAGCAAAAAAAAAAACGAAATGTAAAAGAAGACTGAAAGCGTCATCTAAAGAAGCTAAAAAATGAAACCAAAAATAAATACATAAAACTCCAATCAGAAGAGTAGAATCGAAAGATCAGAAATTTCAAAGATCAGAATTTTCCGCAAAATAATGTGCCATGATTTTAGATGTTATAAATTTTTATAATTTCTATATTGTTTTATGACAACAAGAATGACAAATAAAATTTTCTTATAAAATAAAATAAAATTTAAATAAAATAAAAATTTTCTTTTTTTAAATGACAAATGATGACAAGAATGACAAATGAAATATAAAAATTTTTATTTCATATGTTAAACATTATGTGAAATATTCTTGTTGTCATAAAAATTCATAAACATCTAAAATCATGGCACATTATTTTGCGGAAAATTATTTTAATATGATCCGTCTGTATTTTGAAAATGAGGGAAACGCAGCTGCTGCGGCTAGGGAATATCAACGGATATATCCAAACGAGCGACATTCAAACGCAAATGTGATTCTTGGAACAGTGAGACGTTTACATGAAACTGGCAACGTTATACCTCTACAAATTGAAGGACGCCCTCGTATAAGAAATCCAGAAATGGAAGAAAATGTGTTAGCGCGAGTCGAAGCCAATCCTCGAACAAGTACGAGAGTGATCGGAAGAGAATTGGGAATTTCGCACGTTTATGTTCATAAAATTTTAAAACGAAAAAATACATCCATACCATTTTGTTCGAGTGCAGCAATTGCTTCCTCGTGACCATCCTCCACGTCGAAGGTTTTCTCGAAATTTTTTAGATGCAATGAGACAAAATCCACTATTTTCTCGCCGAATACTGTGGACTGACGAATGTACTTTTACACAAGATGGAATATTTAACACTCATAATTATCATTATTATTGTGGTGTTGAAAATCCTTTTTTGACCTGGGATAATAAATCTCAATATCGGTTTAAAGTTAATGTTTGGGCCGGCTTGATCGATGATGAGTTGGTAATTTACATAAAAAATTTGGATTTCTAATTTTTTCGGTTTCATTTCTGATCTTTCGATTCTACTCTTCTGATTGGAGTTTTATGTATTTATTTTTGGTTTCATTTTTTAGCTTCTTTAGATGACGCTTTCAGTCTTCTTTTACATTTCGTTTTTTTTTTGCTTCTGCTTTTTTAACTAATAAAAATTTTTATGAAGTCATAATAATGTCTATTTATGACAAATCTCAAATAATTATTTTTAGATTGGACCAGTATTTTTACCGGAAAGGATAAACGGTCTCAATTATTTGGAATTTTTGCGCGACGAGTTGCCAAATTTACTTTTCCCTGCTGCTGCTATCGACGATATGCCGTTATTTCGACGCAATATAACTTTTATGCATGATGGATGTCCAGCGCATAATGCAGGTTACAAATGCTATAAATTATTAAAATTATTATTATTATTATTATTATTAGAATTTACAACTATTATTATTACTTTGCAATGTTTTTTGTATCATAAAGTAACTTCTGAAAATTTCTAAACTTTTGTTTTTTAATAGACACGTGATGCTTTACTGTTATTTTAATGTTTGAATTTTCGCAAAATTTAATTTTAAAGATTTAATTAATTTAATTTTTTTTATTTTAATTTATTTCCGTCTTAATAAAATTGAATAAAAATCAATACTAATTTTATAAAATATTACTGTTTTAATTAAATAGCATCTGTCCGGCAATATTTAAATAATACATATGGGGATAATTGGATGGGTCGTGGAGCACCTTTTTGGAAATGGCCACCAAGATCACCAGATTGGAATCCCTGTGATTTCTTCTTGTGGGGTGCACAAAAAGAAAAAATTTATTTTAATCGCATAGAAACGCAGGACGAATTGGAGGAACAAATTCAAGTAGCATTTAATAATGTAGAACGACACCACAGTCAACATGCCACAGAAAGTGTCATAAACAGAGCAACTAAATGTTTGGAAGCTAATGGTGGACACTTTGAGCACTTGTTATAAGAAAATTTTATCGCTTTATAATACATAAATTTATTTATCTATTTATTAAATTTTTTCTTTACTTTGTCAGTTTTTCGTTTATCTTACTTCGCGCGCTCCATCATTGAGTATGTAAAGTTGACACCATCCATTTTTAAGAACCTGAAAAATTAGAGTTCTAATAATCTTCCTAAGAGATCTAGAGTTCTCTTGGAAATAATTCGTTTAAAGCATCGAAAAATCATATTTTTTCGTAACTTTAAGGCAATATAACTTTCTTACTATCAATTCTTGCTCATAATTATCGATAGAACTCTTTGGAAGATCATCAGAAGTCTCGACAGAACCTATCGATTAGAGGTAAAAATTTGCATTTTTACAGGATTTCAAACATTCAAGTCCTATAGCGGTGAAAATTTTTTCGATAATCGGCAGTTCTCTTCAGAGTTCTGTAGCGGGATTCTCTATCTATGAGCGACAAATGTAAATAAGATCGATAGTACATTTAACGATAGCGAAATTTGTCGTTCAGGCGTTAGAGAATCCCGCTACTGGTAGCCGTCTGAAGAATTCTATCGATAATTATTAGCACTTGAAGCTGTAGGCTGCGAAATAAAAAAGTCTCACTAGTTGAAAATAAAAATTCGAAAATTTTCTAAGTCCCGTCAAAATGGAAATATTTTTCTGTAACCGACAGTTCTGTTGAAAATTTTGGTAGCCTTCCGAAGAATTTTATTGATAATTATTAGCATTAGAAGTATTTTTAAATTTTTAATAACAGGGGGTCAACTTCACGTATTCTCCATCACTGACTTTCTCTTGTATCTCCGTGCTTATTGATTTATTACAATGATGAATTACGGCGAAACTATTCACCGCATTGAAAAATAGTATTAGACATTTCTTCTTAGATTTTCATTCTCTACCGCGTGGTGCTAAGCAAATCCGATGCTTCGTTAACACCCTGTATATACCAGATTGGTTTTTCAACTTTATCCAATATAAAAAAAGTCCTTCATTTTGAATTTCAATATTATTTGATCCTTTTAATAGCGTAATCTTGAAACTTTCTAATATTTTACTATCTAAATTTCGTTCAAAAAATTGTAATTGTGTTTGATATTCCCTTTGATCATTATTCAAAGTAGTAATTGTGGCACTGCTTTCTTGTTCGTTTCCTATATTTTTTTTATTTTTATTCAATATGTTATAGTTTACTGCATCAGCCGAAAATGGTAGTAAACCACAAGCTTTAAAACCATTTTTTACGGTTTCTGTTAAATTCATAGAATCTAATGTTTTTTTTAATAATAGAGCAAATTTTTCTCTTCCTAAATGTGCACCTCCATTCTCTAATCGCCAATTATTTACTGTTTCTTTCCAAGCATTTTTAAGTGGATGGAATGCAGCAACATCTAATGGTTGTAAAATGTGAGTGGCGTTAGGATATAACGCAATTAATTCGATGTTTACTTTTCGGCAAAATTCAACTACTGGGAACGTTAAATGGGATGAATGTCCATCGACATATAAAATGACTGGAAATTCAATATTGTTTTTTACTAGCCATGGATGAAAGCAATTTGAAATATATTCATAAAATGATTCTGCAGTCATCCATCCTTTCTCAGATAAACCTATGTGCCAGCTCTTTGGAAACTCACTAGATATTGAGTACGGCACTCGTTTATACCAATACATTATCATTGGTGGAACCATATCTAAATAACTTTTACTTCTTATAAAAACAATTTATATAGGAAATACATTCTTAAGTAGTAAACGGCGTGTCTTAACCAAATCACTAAGAAACCATTGAGAATGCTAAAATAGACTACTACTTATAAAAATAATTTTTTTCTGCTTACAAATCATTTTACGTTTTAATCTTTTTGTTTCTTTTTTTAAATAAATATTTAAAAATGCGAATTAAATATTCATAATTTTGTAACTATGCATAGAAAGCTTAATAATAATAGATATTTACTGCATCGTTTAAACACTAGGACGTGTTCAACCACTGGTACTTTTACCTTACTTTGGATATTAATCCTGTTCTATAGATCACACTTTAAGGTAGAATATTAGCGGTAAGTCCGGATTACATTGTAATAGTAAGTATAGGCTTATGTTGGCTAATTTAATTTAGAGTAGCTAGCTATACGGAGTACAGATGTTAATATAGAAAATAATGTAGCATAGTATATAATTTTTATTATATAATTCAAATGTGGTTTTATAGGTAGTTCATAAATAATTATAGCTTGTTCTTGGACTAATTGAATATATAGTTACGCAAGTAATATATATGAACATAATTCTTTAAACTTAACGGACAGCCTTACTTAAGATGGGTAGATACATAATTACTTATAAGTATTGTTTACAGTACATCTAATTAGATTAACTAAACGTATTTATTGTTCTTATTGTTCTTATAATAAGAATAACGTAAATAATATAATATATATGATAGCGTATGACAATATTGTAAGCAGAACTTATCGTTGTAGGATATATCTGTAATGCGTAAGGTCGATGAGCCTGCAGGACTGAATATTAATCTTGATTGAATCAATTTTATTATGCGCTGCTAAGGATATTCTAATGCTAGTGATATTTATACAAATAGTAGTGACGTTAGGTTATCGGTGCAATAAATGAGCGCCCCGTAGATCTGAAAAGGTTAAAATTGTATTAACAGGATCACGATCAATCGCGATTCGGATGATTGCTGCATTTATATAACCTATTAGATATATATTTTATGGAATTTGTTAAATTAAGGAGTTCGTACCTTATTGTTTATTGTGATTGTCATATTATAGGTGTCGTCAATTAATTACGCTGGCGAGCGTCTGACTTCATGTTACAGATGCATGAAGGGTAGCTTATGTTTTCTGAAATAATACGTTATTACAATATTAATACAGACTAAGATATATATGAGTAAGATAGTTAATAAGCGTTATAATATTACCGTAATTACAGAAAATATAGTATAAAACAAGATAATACAAAATACGGAATATTGTTAATTTAGGATAGTCACATTAGCATTTAAAATCTTATTTTGAACAAGCAAGAGACTGCTAAATAGTGACATGTCGCATTAATGCGATTGTTGTATTGAATTATCTTAGAGTTGATTGTTATTATAAAGAACTAAGATTTAATATACTCATAATTGAGTAGAGGATTCATATAGAATCTTAATTGATTGGATAATTAACACTATAATAGGTGTTTGAATAAGAATAATAATATAGACCCATGTGAAATGGATATATGTAAATCGATGAATTGTGGTTAAGGCCTCATTGCAAATAAGGGTCTAATAGAGGCAGGCACATGTTACTTGAAGTTGCGGTCTCTGCTTGTTTATCTGCTGCGATTGCTTAGGTTATACTCCTTACGGCGGGGAGCTGCGTGGCGGGGTGCTTCCGCGCATGCCGGGTTAACCTATACAACCAAAACAGAATATTTTTACTTGGTTGTATGTAAAGGTATATAGCAGGCTGAATATTACATTAGTATATCATAGATAAATGCCATTATCATTTAGAATATTATA
This sequence comes from Camponotus pennsylvanicus, assembly GCA_023638675.1. NCBI lineage: Eukaryota > Metazoa > Arthropoda > Insecta > Hymenoptera > Formicidae > Camponotus > Camponotus pennsylvanicus. The sequence goes on from JALHBL010000442.1 coordinate 22,729, forward strand.
AAGTATTGCAACCAAACCTGCCACAAGTCCGTGAGGTTATGGTGGAGATATAGAGGGGGCCTGGTTGTGCGGCGGGGGTCGTCCGCGTTGCTCCACGTCCCGGAGAGATTGTTGTGCGGTGAACATTGCACAACTCAACTGCTAAATTGTGCTAATTGTTGTCGCAAACTGTCATGTAGTCGATACTTATCGTTCTGACTATGCGCTTTTCTCTATGTAATTCCGCCTTCCTGGTGTCTCACTCGTTGCTCTGTGGGCCCTGTAAGAAAAAGCGGTTATAAATACGGCTGCAATATCACGGAATCGTTGTAAATTAGAACTGTATATAGCTCATAGATATAGGAATATAGAGATGGAGCGTCAGCTTAATACTTGGACAAGGGGGGAAGCCACTGCGGGAGGGGCGACGAGGAAAACATATGCCACGTTTTTATTGGACGTTATTCTGCGCATGCGTCGTAGTGTACGTCAGTACAAAATTCGCGAAGAGGTTAATGTGTAAAAAGCAAATAGTATCGGACTCTGGGTAAATGAAATAAATTATTTATTATATAATTTTGAGATAAAACATCACGTTCTTATTGGATAATGTAATTTGTAGCATATGTCTGTGTGGGCTGCTTGCACACGTGTGTAGCGTATATATAAGTTATATTGATTAAAAATGTCATTTTTGTTTGTAGTAACAATAACACAATTGTGCATTTTAACAATTACAATTACAATTCAGCCCTGTAGATATATAAATGTATAAAATTATATAATGTATAAACATATAGTATGTGTGTTTTAGATTATTTCATTATTTCATTCGACAATGGTCCAATGTTATGTACCATCTTGCAAAAACAGATCGGATATGAGTGGTTGGAAAAGAAGGATAAATTCCGGACAAAAGAAAAAAAAGTTTCATTCCATAGGTAGCAAATTTATACATGTACTAAAAATAATGCTAAATTTGAATGTTTTATTGTGATAAATCTAATTCTTAACGATATATAATTGTATAGGTTTCCAAAAGATCCGATAGCACGTAATCGTTGGCTACAGATCTTAAATCTGGATGCATCGTTAATTTCTGTTCGAGCATATTTATGTTCAGATCATTTTAAGGAAGAAGATTTTAATAAAAGATGTGCAAATGCTACACTTCTACCTAATAGTTTACCAAAAAGGGATAGAGGTATGAGCAACAATAAATATTTTAATAAAAATGGCTTTCTCTTTTTCTCTTTCCTATTTATATTTTTCTGAAAGAACATGAAACAGACATATTATCCGTTTCGAATGAGAAAACTGTAGAAATATATTTATCCAACAATGATATTTGTAAGATGCAAGAAGAAGGAAATACACCAAGGCCAAGAACACCAGAACAAAGCAATACATCATTATTAATTACAGATTGTTCTACAGGTAAGAATATGATTTTAATTATAATTTTTAAAAATCTATCGAGATATTAAAATAATTTTTATATTTAGCAGTACCTTCAACGTCAACTGCAGACAAAACAACTATGATGTCACCCACAAAAATATTTAACTCCTGAGAAATGCCGATTGAGGAAAAGAATTGCATATTTAAAGAAGAATTATAGAAATAAAATTCGAAGTTTACAACAAAATGTACGTAGGAAAACTTGCGAAATAGCTACATTAAAAAGTGTTTTGAACCATATAAGGGAGAAGAATATGTTAAATAATGAACAAGCTGATGTTCTACAAACATTAGGTGAGTCAAAGAGTGATGACATTTTTCAACAACTAATGAAAAGAAAATGTGTGCCTAAAAAGTAGAATGAAAAGTTACGCTGCTTTGCTGTAACACTGCATTTCTATTCTCCACGTGCCTATGAATATGTTCGCTCTATGTTTTATTCTTGCTTGCCGCATGTAAAAACTATTTCTAAATGGTATAGGAACATTGAAGGGAAACCTGGTATTAGTTTAGAAGCATTGAATGCTATCAAGCAACGCGTAGATAATACTGAATATCCATTGGTGGGTTGTTTAATTTTCGATGAAATGGCAATTCGACAGCATGTTGAATATGACGGTATACAATTTAGTGGTTACACTGACTTAGGTGATGATATTGCATGCGATGATAACATACTTGCAAGTGAAGCTTTAGTTTTTATGATTGTGTGCATTAACAATGGATGGAAAATTCCTATTGCTTATTTCCTAATAAACAAAATGAATGCCGAACAGAAAAGTAATCTTGCGTTACAATGCATTTCTGCTGTACACAATGTTGGCATGAAAGTGGTATCCATTACGTGTGATGGGATGAATACGAATCTAAGTGTATTAAAGCTTCTTGGGTGTAATTTTAACGATATTACATCATTACAGACGTGGTTTCCACATCCTGAAACAAAAGAGAAGATTTTTGCTTTTCTTGATCCTTGTCATATGTTGAAGCTGGTACGTAATGTCATAGGAGATCTAAAAAATATAGTTGACAGAAATAATCAATTTATAAGATGGTCCGATTTAGTACACTTACACGAATTACAGCAACAGGAAAATATGCATTTAGCAAATAAGTTACGAAGTGCCCATATTCATTATCATAATCAAAAAATGAAAGTACAGTTTGCAGCACAAATTTTTAGTACATCCGTAGCAAATGCACTTTTATTTTGCAAAAACACTGAAATTAAAAGAATTTAAATCTTGTCAAGGTACAATAGAATTTCTTCATGTATTTAATGATTTATTTGATATTTTAAATTCCAAAAACATGAAACAAAGTGGATTCAAACAACCTCTTAATGAACAAAATAAAGAAATAATAACAAACAAATTAAAAGAAATTAAAAGTTACATATTAGTTTTGAAGACAATCAATGGCGAGCTTTTAATTAAATCCCGAAAAAAACTGGTTTTCTAGGTTTTCTTATCTGTATTCATAGTACAATTGCATTATATGAGGAACTTTGTGAACAGCTAAAACTATTAAAATATATTCCTTTCTACAAATTAAGTCAGGATCATTTGGAACTCTTATTCGGATGCATAAGACGACAAGGAGGAAATAATAACAACCCTACTGCTCGCCAATTTAAAGCAGCAATTAAAAAAATATTAGTACATGCTGAAATTCGAGATATACATACAGGGAATTGTATTCCATTAGAACATGTATCAATTTTACATGTCTCATCTTCTAATAACATTTCTAATTCTGAAGACGTAATTAATATAAGCACACGTTTATCACAAATAATTAATGATATGTCTACAGATATTCAAACCAACAAAATTGAAGACCAATTACATTTTATAAATGATCACAACTATTTAACAGATGTTAGACATTTCTGAATTTTCTTTAAATATTATTGAATATATAGCAGGGTATGTGGTAAAGCAATTAAGCCAAACATTGCATTGCGCAGAATGCGTTAATGTTTTATTAGATAAGGAATGCAAAATGAATAGTCTTATATATATAAAAAATCGTGGAGCCCTAATTACACCATCAGAAGATGTTATTAAAATCTGTAGAAAATGTGAAACAATTATAAGACACGCTCTTCATGCCAACAAAAATATGTTAGAAAAGAAGTTTTATGAGACTTATCTTACCAATAATGTACTAGAATCATTTTTAAATATTAATTTATTTGAGCAATTAAAGGAACATACAAACGATCAATCACCGTTAGAAAATCATATTGTTCATTTAATACGAGCTATTATACAAAAATATTTAAAAGTAAGATTACATTATATAGCATTAAATTCCACAAATAAAAGTAACAATAAGCGTCAAGTATTTAATAAAATGGTATTATTTCAATGTATGTAAACGTGCGATAAATATATAATATAATTATTATATAATTGACATTATGAATATAATAGAAAAATTTGTTAACATATTTTTCTATAATAAATTATACTTGTGTATAAAATCATATGAATAATTTATTTCACTTAGACAATCTATACTATTAATCTCTTCGCTTTTTATACTATTAACCTCTTCGCGGATTTTGTACATATACTGACGTACACTACGACGCATGCGCAGAATAACGTCCAATAAAAACGTGGCATATGTTTTCCTCGTCGCCCCTCCCGCAGTGGCTTCCCCCCTTGTCCAAGTATTAAGCTGACGCTCCATCTCTATATTCCTATATCTATGATATAGCTCGATTCGCTAGTAGTACTGCACCGCAGGTGTTTGACAGTTAGACTGGGAGTATATCACGTATAGTATGGAAAGTCACTAGACTAACATCGTTATGCCGCGTACGCATGAATGATGTTCGGAAATCTATCACTCAGTGCGAATAATTGAAATATAATTGAGGAGCTATAATAACTTAGTTATTGCAATATAATTGTATACGTTAAGGAATTTCTAACATTAAATATTTAATTGAATTAAACAATGAGAACCTTAATAGGAATTAAGTCATATAACTTATCTACTTAATATGTACACTAAGATGCAAATCGCTACTTAAGTGAAAATTATTGGAGCTCTAAATCGATAATCAAGGTTATAAGTTAATTGACAACATAATATAAAATAATATAATTTTATTGTAATTAGCAGCAGAATCTTAGACCTAGAGCGGAAATTGTTATACTGGCGCACTCACTAGACCGGGCGCGCCTGGAATTTGAAGACCGGAAGTGTGAGGTTTTCTAGCTGCGCAGTGGATCTGTGCGCTTGGGGGGGATGCGCGTGGGGTGGAATCACACCCACCCTGCCCCCCCTCTGACCATAAGATTAGAATTTGGATTGGCTGCGCGGAAATTTTTGGCAGCACATATCGGATGCGCGCTGATTGGATGGTCTTGCGGCAGACCTAACCGACTTTTCTGCTAAATTGAAAGTGCGTTGCGATTAGTTTTGTATTGCTTACATTATAAGTTAGTTATTGGTCAGTTACAATTTAGTTCCTAGTTAAATCCCTATATTAATGATAGGTTAATTGTAATTGATTGAATAGATTAATACCGTATATTATTAATTAATTTATATTATTACTGTTATTATTACTGCTATTGTAGTTATTAATTGTAGTATAAGCTAGATATCAGTATGTTACATGTATATGATTTACGGTATATAATATCATTATAATATTATCATAATCTTAAGTAAAGCGCGACATTAAGTCGTTAGTCTTGCTACACCTATGTTGCAGCAAATAAGGTAGACTAAATTGTAATTGATAGAATAGATTAATACCGCATATTACTAATTAATTTATATTATTACTGTTATTATTATTACAGCTATTATAGTTGTTAATTGTATTATAAGCTAGTTATCAGCAAGTTACATGCATATGATCAACGGAATATAATACTATTATAATATTATTATAATCTTAAGTAAAGCGCGACATTAAGTCGTTAGTCTTGCTACATCTATGTTGTAGCAAATAAGGTAGACTAAATTAATTAATATAGTTACAATATAAAATAGTATAGTCTTATAACTCATTAAATAGCATAATGGAGAGGTTGATAGACACACGATCTTATGGGTAGATTATCTCGAGGCAATACTACACTTGAAGATATGATTGGTTGCGCAATACGTAATCTTTATTCCTTGGAAGCGAGTTTCGTATTGGAACACATTGTTCTAAGAAATAGCGTCAGGTCTACAATAGCGTACGTAAAATTATTATACGACTATGGCCAACAAATGTGTGGCACGGTCATATCTGTTGCATCGTGTCAAGATATTAGAAGTACGTGAAAATGATTTCCTTTCGGAAATCAGCGTATTAAGGGGTTTGTCACCTTATGCTAGATGAAACATCCCTCTTGAAAGACAGGAATAATAAGTCACAGGAAAGGAGTCACCTTCAAGACCAGGAAGAAGGAAATGACTCGGAGCTCGAAATTATTATGGACACTAGAATGATCAACGAAATTGATCTATCCAAAGCAGCACTTCGAGACATTAGCAAAAGGCTAGAAGATAAAAAAAATGCCTTGATTGATATCGAGAAACAAATGGATGATGTTTCTAACTCCTTACTGTCTTCTATGGAATGTCAAGGATCATCTGGATTAGAATTGGAGCCAAATGTTTCCTGCGGCTCCAATAGGGTTGAGCGAACCCAGGATTCCATATCATCCAATCGCTTTAGGGTCGGGGGCCCTCGAAAATGGCCCCCAAAATCTATAACAAATATGGCAATGATTGAAGGTAATGATAATGACTTACTGTCCCAGGGAGCCCTCGGATCTCCCAGGGACCGGCAAGGTGGTGCGCCCGACGCCACCGGGTCGAACGTCTCAGGACGTGAATCCAGCGAGGGCACTGTTGGGGCGGCCTCAGCCAGCGCCCCAGCAGCAAAAATGGCTACTGCTGAGATTGATCCCCTTGATATGTCATGCGACTACACGGTTACACCCACCGTGAATTTGCCTGAGGAAACACCCGCACAGGCTATTACAGTTACGCAAGCTACCGGAGAAAAGAGAAAGGCGTCTTCGTCGCCTGGTAGCGAAGTGGATGGTACTGAGGGAGTCGTTGCTCGCAGACCCCTCAAAGCGAGTTCTCGAGTCGACAGAATCACCGGAGGCTAGAAATATTAGCAAGAATGACGAACTTGATGGTATCGAAGTCGTAATTAGCTCTTCGGATGCTGAGACTGAGGTGCCTGCTGAGGAAGGACAAGAGACCCCCCCCCCCGATAATCGAGTTACGAGAGCCAGTACGAGAAGAAGCGGAAGGGTAGCTGACTTTAGTCAGCTTACGGCATCACGCCAGAAGATGAATAAATCTGGAAAAAATGGTGATAAAGATGATACAGAGCTGAAGCAAATGAGCACAAATAAGATAGCTAGAAGACCTTTCTCTGAATCCAGGAAAGAGTACATAGATACTATTGTTGCTCGCATACAGGAAGAGGAAAAGGAGAGTAAATCGAAGGTTCATACTACAAGAGCTAAGCGTAGAAGACGGCCTAACTCCTCGAGATCCCGTGAAGAGGACGCTAGTTCGGTAAGTGACTACTCGGAGCATAGCTCTGATAGTATAGTCGAGAGCAGTATTGCTCTTCTAGCAAGAAATCAAAGAAGAAAAACACTAATAAAAAAAGCGCAATCAATCCAACGGTAAAGAATCCGGTTCAAAGATCAAAAAAGAAAACTAAGATACCAGTTAAAGTCTCAAAAGAAGATGCGGAGGAGTTCCAGTATACTAGGAACGATTGGCTGGACATGGATCCAGCTGCACTGGGAGGACGCTGTATCGATCACCTGGCTGAATTGGATCGGCAGAGGAGCTTGTGCAGCAACATTTCTGGAATAGTTGCTGGCCGCATGAAAAATAGTGGAAGAATTGCAACCGAGATTACTAGGGCTTTGATCGAAAAGCTCACAAAACAGTGGGAGATGTTATCACCTTGAAAAACGAGAATTTTTCCCTCAAGAAAGAACTTGGTGAAATTAAACGCAGAGAGAAGGCGCAAAGCGAGGAGATACTGACTTTACGGAAGATGATCTCCAATCTCGAACGGGAAGTTAGATCTTTAAAGGAAGGATTTGGTCCGTTCCCCGCTAGTGTACCTTCCTTGATCCAGCCTGAGCTCAAAATGCCGAAGACTATTTACACCTGAGAAGCGCTATGAAAGGAAAAGAAAAGAGAAGGACATTATGCCCTCATTACATCAGCAAGAAGTATGTCCGAATATGGAAGTTGAACCGCTGCTGAGTGACACCCCCGGCTGCTCAACCAATGCGGAATATATGGACCGTAAAGCGGATTGGCCTCAGGGAAGAGATTCAACGCCTTGGAGTGCGGATGCGATCGATGTTAAAAAGGATGTTAATACTAATAGTAATATTAATGCTAAATCTATAATAATACTATCACTAATCCTAATGTATATACAAATTCTAGTGTTAAAATTAATACTATTACTAATCCTAATGTATATACAAATTCTAGTACTAAGGTTAATCGCGATAAGAAGCCTATTGTTAAGAATGTTGAGCCTGCTATGCCACTTAACAAAGGCATTAGATTGATTGAAAATAGGCAATTAGTCCCTCCTTCCCATCCCTCCCCTAGGGATGCTGAATGGGTAAAGGCAACAGGAAGGAGAAGACGTATGCAGAGCTCAAATTCCAATAAAGCGGTTACAGGTACTCGACAGCGTCTCGCCAGCACTAGAGGAGCTGCGGCAAGGTCTGGTCGGAAGCTGATTAAACCGGCTGTGGTTACGATTACCAACAAGTCCGCAGATATCACGTACGCCGATATATTGGCCAAGGCTAGAGAGAAAGTCTCTCAGACATTGGAATCGAGACCACCATCATCCGTAGGGCTATGAACGGTGCGATCGTCATCGAGGTACCGGGTCCTCAGGGGAAGTAGCAGGCTAGCACCCTAAGCTCGAGACTGACTGCTGCTCTTGGAAAGGATGTTAAGATCCTTAATCCTGTGGCGATGGGCGAATTACGCCTACGCGGAATTGATCCGTCTACATCCACGGAGGAAGTATACACTGAATTGGAGGCCTTGAGCGGATGTTTACGACAGGACCTTAAGGTAAGCCCCATCATTAATATGCGGGATGGCATGGGTGTTGCCTGGGTGAAGTGCCCGCTAGAAATCGCTGTTAAAGTGGCAGAGAAAGGCGTGGTGACGCTGGGCTGGACGCGAGTAAAAATTGAGTTGCTCAGGAGACGTCCGGTCCAGTGTTACAAATGCTGGCGATTTGGTCATGTACGACCTAATTGTCGATCGGAAGTAGAGCGAATCGGAACGTGTTTTCGCTGTGGACAAAAAGGTCACGCTGTCGGCGTGTGTAAAGCTAGTCTCCCCAAGTGCCTGATCTGTGAAGAAGCTGGAAAGGATTTCGGGTATCGGATGGGTTCCACCCGCTGTTTGGCGAATCAGGGATTCCCCAGCGTTCCGTTGCCGATTAAGAAGAATCCTCGTAGTGAGACGAGGATGGGTACCGTACAAACCCTAGACTATAATGGCTGAGCGAATTAAATTTCTGCAGATTAACTTAAATAGGAGCTGGGGAGCCCTTGATTTGCTAAAGCAACATATGATCGAGGCGGATATAGGTCTCGGGATCTTATCCGAGCCCCCGCGTATTGGTTGAAAACAACACGTGCTTCCTCAGTGAAGATGGACTTTCCGCTGTTGTGTGGAAACCGGAGAGTTCCGTAGGTTGGAATTGTCGCCTCATTAGTAGAGCAGAGGGCCTAGTTGTGGTTAGCTTTGGTGACATACAGGTGGTCTCTTGTTATGTTTCCCCAAATTCGAGCATAAATGTCTTCGCGTTTCCTGGATAATTTGGGTAGCGCCATCATTGAAGCATCGGGAGCGGTAATGGTTTGCGGCGATTTTAACGCCCGTTCTGTTCTCTGGGGTTCGTCGGACACAGATAGGAGAGGGGAGCTTGTGGAAAGATGGGCGGCTGCCCTAGACCTCAGACTCCTCAATACGGGTGGAGCTTACACTTGTGTTAGAGCACAAGGGTGCTCCATTATAGATCTTTCGTGGGTCTCCTCTGGCCTCCTCGAGCGTGTCGATGGATGGTCGGTTTTGGAACACATCGAATCTCTCCGACCACCAGTACATTGAGATTGCACTTAGAAATCCTAGTTTATTTAGAAGGAGTAAGGTTACCACCCAGAGGAGGTGGAACCTTAAGAAACTGGATTCTGATTTGTTTAGAGAAGCTCTTGAATTCCTAGCTGACACGGAAATACCGGATAATCTTGAGCATGATCCGGAAAAACATGCTAGTTGGCTTGCGGATCTTATGAGGAACGCGTGTAATTTAGCAGCCCCTTTAGTCTCATGCAAAAACAAGAGACGTCAAGTGTACTGGTGGTCGGAGATCTCCGATCTCAGAAGAGTAGCCATTATGGCTAGGCGGCGTTGGTTCCGATGCAAGCGAGGCAACGACCCAGCCGAGACTCTTAGTAAAAAAGAAGATTACGTTGCGACAAAGAAATCGCTTAGATCTGCGATTAAGAAGGCTAAGAGCGCTTCTTGGATGGAACTGATTCCACTTTGAACTCCGGACCCATGGGGTCTTCCCAACAAATTGGTAATGGGAAAGCTCCGAAGGTCTAGTCCCTCCTTGACAGAAACTCTTGAGAGGAACACACTAAGTGTGTTGCTGGACTCCCTCTTTCCGATAGGCACGGCTGACCGACTCCGACCGGAGGTGTCCATCTTAGCGGATGAGGAGGAAGATATGGAAGTCGGAATAGCGGACGTTATCAGGTTCGTTAAGAGACCAAGCAGGGACGCAGCGCCTGGCCCTGACAACCTTAAGGCCTTCGTGTGGAAGAGGGTGCCGAGGATCGTGTTGGCGCATCTAGCAGGTCTCTTCACGAATGCCTTAGAACGGGCATTTTTCCTAAACCTTGGAAGAGAGCAATGCTCGTACTGATCCCTAAGGGGCCGGTTAAAATCCCGGAGGAAATAAAGGCTCGTCCAATATGTTTGTTGGATGAAATTGGAAAAACCTTTGAGAGGATAATAGCATATAGAATCAATCGCTGGCTTGAGGATAACGAGGATTGCTCTATTTCAAGCAACCAGTACGGATTCCGTAGAGCTAGGTCTACTGTGGACGCCCTCTTTCGAGTTCGTGAACTCACGCGGATTGCGGTGGACGGCAACGGCTTTGCTATTGCGGTCGGGGTCGACATCGCAAATGCGTTCAACTCGATACCGTGGAGCGTCATTTTGGATGCAATGGAGCAGAAGAGGATCCCGTGCTATCTTCGTAGAATTGTTGCGGGGTACCTCTCCTGTAGGTCTATAGCCTATAAAAATAACAGAGGTCGCGTTGTCGAGCGAGAGGTTCAGGCTGGTGTTCCGCAGGGGTCGGTTCTAGGACCACTCCTGTGGAACATAGCCTTTGATTCGGTTGTCCGACTTAGTTCGGAGGATGGGTGTCACACGGTGTTATGCCGATGACACCCTTGTTCTCTCTACATCGGATCGATTGTTCGACGCGATAGTTAAGGCTAATATCCAAATTGCCCGAGTTACACGTCAAATTGGTAAACTTGGTTTGAAGGTCGCTGACACTAAGACGGAGGCGGTTCTCTTTTGTAAAAAGAAGCCGAGTAACATGCCGATGGTTAGAGTGGGTACAGCTAATATCCAGGTAACCGACTCCATGAAATACTTGGGAGTCATGGTGGATGGCTCGTGGAATTTTCGGTCCCATTTTCGCTACATTGAAGCTAAAGCGTCTAGGGTCGTCAGAGCCTTGAGTAGGCTTATGCCCAACTTAAGAGGTCCAGGGGAGCGGAAACGGCAACTGTTCGCCAATGTTCTGACGTCAGTTGTCATGTACGCGTCTCCGGTGTGGGCTGAGGCATTTTCATCTGCCCCCGATCGGGTCACGCCCGCTGCGCCGCTTGCAGCGAACTATCGCTATTCAGACGATCGCTGGCTATAGGACGGTGTCCTATGATGCAGCGACTTTGCTGGCCAGAAATCCTCCTTGGCAGCTTGAAGCAACCATGCGGAGCAGAATATATAGTCGAACTGTGAATCTAAGAGCTAGAAACGAATACACCCCTCAAACGGATGCGGAAGTTCGCGACGGTGAAAATTTACTCCATCCGTCAATGGCATATTTCCTTAGATAGGCCTGGAATTTGGGGCCAGAAAACCGTATCGGCAATCCGACCTCACTTGCGTAGGTGGCTGGTGCGCGAATTTGGTGAAATAAACTTTCATGGTGCCCAAATGCTGACCGGTCACGGCAGCTTTGGACACTTTTTATGGAGGATAAACAAGTCAGAGGCACCGGCGTGTCGTCATTGTTCTTCGCTAGATGACACGTTGGAACACACAATTGCAGACTGCCCCGCTTGGGACGATCGTAGGTTCGAATTCATACGTAAAGTAAGAATCGATAACGCAAATAGGTTAACGTTAACTTTAATTATTGGTAAAATACTAGAAAAGAAGAATTGGTCAGCATTTATTAAATTTGCTTCCTCTATGCTAAAGACGAAGGAGGAGGAGGAGAGACAGCGCGAGAGGGTCTCTCATTCCATGTCTCCCAATTAGGGAACCCCCTCCTAAGACAGATTCTCGATTAGTTATGAGCATGCATTTCCAATAGATCACTCATTAGTTCATTATCATTATTATCATCCAAAAAAAAGTCCATCTTCATCTTCATCTTCATCTTCATCTTCATCTTCATCCTCACCTTCATCTTCATCTCCATCTACATCCTTCTCCATCTTCACCTTCATCTACATATATTCATCTTCATCTTCACTTTCACCTTCATCTTCATCTTCACCTTCACCTTCACCTTCATCTTCATCTTCATCCTCACCTTCATCTTCATCTTCATCTTCATCTACATCCTTCTTCATCTTCACCTTCATCTATATATATTCATCTTCATCTTCACTTTCACCTTCATCTTCATCTTCATCTTCATCTTCACTTTCACCCTCATCATATCCACTTTCACTTTCATCTTCACCTTCATCGTTACCATTATTTTCATCACCTTCATCTTCATTTTCATGGGGAGAAAAAAAGGGGGGTAAAAAAAGGGGTTTGGCTAATTAGTTAGTTAATTAATTAATTGACTGACTGATTGGTTAACTGATCACTCATTTAGTAATCAACATTCATTGTAGTTATTCACTTCAGTCTACTCCTCATCATTTTTAGATCAATGTGTGTGTTTTGACCCCGCCATGTTGGGGGGATGCGGGGGGGAATCCTCCCACCCGTCTCTGACTCGCATGGCGGGCAAGAAGTTCCGGTATTGCACAGTGGCGCCGGAACTTCCTTTATTATTTAGCTTTGATTACCCGATACCACAATTGGGTTTTAACAGTAATAACTCGGGAGTACGATGCGCAGACGTTTTGGCGGCCTTCGGGAAGTAATGCGCAAGCGGTTCCCCGGGGGTTGCTGTTGAACGTTAGGATGCCACCGGTGTGGTTTAGCGGGTAGTCAGGACTGGGTGGATGCATCCAGCCTGGAGTCCCGCACTACCCGGAGCCCTCTTTCTCGGGAGAGGGTGAAGGGTATCCATAAAGAATGGATTCCACACCGTTAAAAAAAAAAAGTCCCTTGAAGCGCCCCGGTGGCTCGGTTGGTAGCGTTATTCTTTTGTAACTGCGAGATCCCTGGATCAAATCTCGTCGTAACTATTTTTTTAGGGTCGGCCAAAAACTATCTCCCACTAAATGTCTGTTTAGTGGAGGTTTTTGAAAACGAGTTTTTTCGGCGTTTCAAGCCATCCTGAGTCGTTTAAGACATACTTATAAAAAAGTGGAATTTAGTGCAGAGTATATTGTGTGGGCATCTCTCGGGAAGGCTGTTAATAATAATTATTAACATTTAAAGGTGTTGCCGCTCCATCCTCCCTTGAGAAATTTGCCACGTGTCATGTGTCGCCAATCATGAAGACGATTTAAGTGAAATTCGAAGTTTAAATATGTTAATGACTGTTTGTGAGTGTTAATTATGGTTAATTTTACAGTCCTTGTGACTGTCAACCTTGTACATACTTTATAATTGTTAATTTTTCTCGAGTTAACATGTGGTGTTCTCCTTCTCTCTCACTCCTAGGTAGGAGTTGATTGAGGCAGTGTAGATTGAGTGAGACATTTATAAACTAACTTAAACTCAGACTGTGTCGAACGGCTTTGTATAGACTGTGTTATGTGTTAGACATTATTTCACAGTGGCTTATTGAATATTTTTAATAATTATTAAGGATTTTTCCTCCTGAGTGCAGAAGATTGCATGGTTGCGCACAAACCATTTTGGTTTGTTGTGCGCAACGCGCGCGTGCTCAACTTTAGAGTGGTACACCTTGGTCGTCGTGACGTAGACTGTGACGCTGTGCGCAGAACCTTACTTTCGCTGACGGCGCAGTGCGCGCGTGTTCAACTAAAGGTTGGCAATATTGTCTCACAAGTAACACTACCCAACTGTCACTCACCGATTTGAATGAAACTTTGCACATCGATAGAACACTAAAAAATATGAGACCCGTATTTTTTCTTTTTTCCGAAATACGCTTTATAAAAGTGAAAACCACATTATACTCTTATAAAGAAAACCACATTATAATCTTATATTCTAAATTCAATAGGGAAGATTTATTCGTGGGTAAATTCCGGAACTCGAATGTTAGAGAACCAGATATACTTTTCGATCATGTGTACCTTAACCTCATAAATTTTTAACCCCACGAACCTATAACCCCATAACCATAACCTCAAAATCCAACAAGCGAGAGATTTATACGAGATCAACTCCGAAACACAGCATGTTAGAACATAATACATTTTTCAACTCTATACACCATAACCCTGTCCACCCATAACCCCATAACTTCATAACCTCAAAGCCTCATGACCCCATGATCCTTCAACCCGAAAAATCTAGTAAGCGAGAGATTTGTACGCGGTCGAACCCCGAAACTGAGGATGTTAAAGCCAGATGTTTTTTAATCCTTCATATGATAAACTCATGAACAGGATTCTAAATAATTAAGGTAGTGCTGTTATATATTCATTGACCGTTCAGATTTTTACAAAAATTTAACTATCGGTCAATTTAAGTATACAGATAATCACTGTAAAATTTCAAGGCCTCGGGGTACTCAGGAGGCGAATAAATAAATAAATAAAACAAGTTTCTCACTCGTAACACAGGCTCTTATGGGAAATCGTCGAATTTCAGCTTTTATTCAAAATTGATCGGGTACTATCGGTTGTACCTGATAATCAAAAAGTTTGACTCGTACCTAATTTATTAACGAAATTTTTTTATTTTTGTTTTCATTTTAACTTTAACCAAACGTGGTCATAGTGAATATTCAAATTACAAATGAAATGAAAATATGATTATGCCGATGAATCCTAAAAATATAATAAATTTGTTACATTATGCTTTTGAAAATCCGGTATACAACATCGAGTCGAAAATAACCGACGAAGAACGATCTTTTGCTTCTAATTTGATAGATATTATACAACAGTCATACGATCATAGACTATTTATTGAAACTTATGATACTCTAGCTTATAATGAAGAAAGTGTGATTACTGAAGCAGTAGCAATCGAAGAAGATTCAGACGAAAATATTCAAAATTTTGTTGAAAATAATGAAAATCTGCAATCGGAAGATAATGTAGATTTCGATTATAAACAAAGAGCAGTTGCTTTTTGGCGTTCAGGTAAGAGAAAAAGAAGAAGTCTTGAATCTGTACAAAGTAAATTTTCAAAAGTGAAACATCAAAGGATGCTATACAGATGAGAAGATCAGATTTCGCAAGGAGGATCAAGATTAGAAAAATTACTCAATATTTCAGAGTACGTGTTAAATGAGTTCAATAGTGCTTCTGATAAACGTTTAGCAATCCATGACACAAATTTGAAAAGGTGGGCGTTGAAAGCCAGAAAAAACGTCCAATTATCTCCTAATTTATTCAAGGCTTCAGCAAAATGGTTGCATAATTTCAAAGTAAAGCATGGGATTGTTTCCAGAAATAATATTATATAATATAATAAATAAATTCATAACAACTGCACAGTTGTCGAATACATCGAAATCATTACAGAAAGCTGATGAATTCGTAGAAGTACGCGAAGAAATAAAAGTGAAAGGAGTAACGAATGTATATAATTCAGATCAATCAGGATTTAATTTAGAAGCTCATGCTGGCCGTACATTATCAATCAAGGGAACAGTAAAAGTGGAATGTCTTGCTCAATCTTTGAATTCACTTACTCACAGTTACACGATACAACCGATTATTTCAGCAGATGGTAAACTCCATTCACCCTTACTGATTGTTTTGCAAGTATCTGATGGTCAATTTGGACCAACAGTGCAGAAAAATATGTATAAAGCTGAGAATATTTCGATTTATCCTTCAAAATCGGGAAAACTAACATCTAAAATCGCTGTAGAATGGTTCGAAAAAGACTATCTATTGCTGGAAAGGACTCTTTACTATTGCTAGATTCTTGGTCTGGACAAACTGAAAAAGTTTTTGAAAAAATAAATAAAGGTAATAAAATTATAAAAATTAATACTATACCTGCTGGAACGACTGGATTCATCCAACCTTTGGATGTCTATGCCTTTAGACCGTGGAAAAATTTCATCAAATGCTTTTCTGATACAGTTCTTTTATACAATTTTGAAATAAACTTACACTTACGGAATAACATTTTAAAATTACAGTCATTAACACATAATCAGTTTTCATACGATTTGTAAATATGTTCAAATATGCTTGGTGGAAGAGTGGCTATATACCAGATAAGCCAGATAAGTGTGAAACACCTGTTCAGTTCTGCTTTCAAAATGCAGATGCGGATTGTGCACATTGTAGTCAATTTACAGTTATCAAGTGCGCATGGTGTACCGAAAATCTTTGTATTCAACATTTTTTTGGAATCAATGAAGAAAATTCACCGCATTATTGTAAAAAATATGTAAAATAATGGGTACTCCTCTATGTGGCGATATTGAATGTTTTTTCAGTCCAGTGAGAGGCAAGGGGACTCACGATAATAAAGCACCCCAAACGTGAGAGGCAAGGGGACTCACGATAATAAAGCACCCCAAGCGTGAGAGGCAAGGGGACTCACGATAATCAAGCACCCCAAACGTGAGAGGCAAGGGGACTCACGATAATCAAGCACCCCAAAGGGAACAGAAGCCTGCTACGTCCACGTCGTTGTTCCTGGGTTCGGCTGAACGTAGGCAATCGCTACAATAGAAATCTTGACTTATTTGATTATTTTACTTATTATTTTTTTGATTAATAATTATAACTTATTTAATTATTCATTTGAGTTACTTGATTATAGGATTAGATTTTATAATGTAATGGAACATACCTAGCAATAACATCTTCATTTTTAGGGTTCGATTGCGTATACATATGTCCCTTCTTCTCACAAGCTCATGGAGTAGTAATACATTTATGAAATTATACTACGGTTAGAAATCATATCAAACTATAATATTCAGAAATTTGGCGTTTTACTGCGTATACATCCCTCATTGAATTTTTCGAGTTGAAAGGTTACGGGGTTATAAGATTTTGAGATCATGAGGTTATAGATTCATGGAATAACAGCGCATAGCAGCGTCCCCAGAAGTGGACCTCGGCTCCATGCTTCAGTATACAAAACATAACCTAACCTGAGGCTTTGAGGGCCACTTCTGGGGACGCTGGCGCATAGGGTTAAAAAACATCTGACTAACATCCTCAGTTTCGGGGTTCGACCGCGTACAAATCTCTCGCTTACTAGATTTTTCGAGTTGAAGGATCATGGGGTCATGAGGCTTTGAGGTTATGAAGTTATGGGGTTATGGGTGGACAGGGTTATGGTGTATAGAGTTGAAAAATGTATTATGTTCTAACATGCTGTGTTTCGGAGTTGATCTCGTATAAATCTCTCGCTTGTTGGATTTTGAGGTTATGGTTATGGGGTTATAGGTTCGTGGGGTTAAAAATTTATGAGGTTAAGGTACACATGATCGAAAAGTATATCTGGTTCTCTAACATTCTAGTTCCGGAATTTACCCACGAATAAATCTCTTCCCTATTGAATTTAGAATATAAGAGTATAATGTGGTTTTCTTTATAAGAGTATAATGTGGTTTTCACCTTTATAAAGCGTATTCCGGAAAAAAGAAAAAATACGGGTCTCATATTTCTTAGTGTTCTATCGATGTGCAAAGTTTCATTCAAATCGGTGAGTGACAGTTGGGTAGTGTTACTTGTCAGTGTTCTGTACTTTATTGTACTGTATGTACTCTTTGAAATTAACAATTTTGACAATTCATTTATTCTACTCTGCTGAGGAAATAATTATAAGGCGGATCGTTGATTTGGATTAGTTATCTTATATTTCATTTATGAGTGGAGTTAATTATGCTCCTATAACTTTATTGACTCTATTATAGTGGTTATAATTATAATCCTAATGCCTATTATTATTAATATTGTCATTTGTTGTGGCATATGGATGCATTGAATAAACTTGCATTGTGTCATATATTTTAGTATTATCCCTCATTAATAAGGCGGAGTAATAAATATAATTTTGTAATTTGTTATATAGTGTTATGATCTACTTAAAATTTTAATATTAGTTAATATTGATTACTATTCATTATAGACTATACATAAATGCAATTAAATTGATTATTCGCGAGATATACTATCGTGAATTGTACTGGGTTTGGCGAGTTATATTTATTTCATAGGGGCCATCCCATGCATTTATTCATTAAATGGGCACGAGTGATGTTTCCCTTACGCCATTAATCGTGCACAGATTATATTATATTATAAATTAATGTGTTATAATTATGGTGTATAGTCTGGCTGTGGCTGTGAGTTTGTTGTTGTTGGATGGCATATAGTTCATATATGCTTTCACCATCGTGAACAGCATCTCTCAATGTTATTAGGCCACAGAACTGCAGATATTGTCACAATGATGTCTCTTCTTATTATTATTTGGAAGAGGTGTCATGTTAAATTCAGTTAAAGAATATTTTCTGTACACAAGGATAGTGTGAAGTGTAAATGAAAGTTTATGATAATAATAGACTATAGTGAATACACACTGATAATTCTATTAATTTGAGTGTTTAGTATGTATACTTATAATGTTCTAACAATACATGCATAATGGTTGTTGGTATATAACATAAAGTCTAAGTTGTGCCAATAATAGATTAATTACAAGATAATTCCACAATCATATATAAATCAATAATCAATCAGACAGCCGACGTGCAATGTATAAGAGTGCAGCTCAAAGTGTAGTACGAGAACTACACGGTTACCACCTCAGTATTGAGCGCGCGTGCGTTGCGCACGATCCAATTTCAGTGCACCGCACATTTACGTATTAATGACGTGCAATCTCGTCAGGTGTGCCACTACGAAGTTGAGCACTCGCGCGTTGCGCAGAATGAACAACCTTGTTCTCTGCGCAGCGGATGCTCAGCTGCACTTAATGTACAGCTCCTAATTAATTATTTAATTCTAACCAATAAAGCAACTTAGAATAAGCACTTTGCATCCTAAAATAATAATATGGGCTCATATGCTTTTTATAAAAATTAACTTTCAATCCAAGAACTTATTACCACTATTGTGTAATAATAGCTGTCACGCATACTAGGTTATAGTTATACTATATTGACATATTAGTTTATAATTTATAATTTAAACACACGATTAGTCGCAGTTATGAATAACTATTGCACAGTTAGTCTCCACGTACAGCACTTAATTATGTGATGCCATAATGTTTGCTGCAATGATGTTTATCGTTTAGCAGCTTCTTAACAGAGAAGCTGTCAGGCAGTCTTATTTATTGTACAATAGGCAGCATCATTGTCCTATTCTAATTATTGCCGACAATTTAGATTAACAGTCATAACAATCGTGTATAACTAAAAGTTCGGTTTCCTTTCAACCTAATCTAACCTTTTTTTTTCTTTTCCATACGGGGGAAGGGAGGTGGAAATGCGTTTACGCAGACCCGTGAGGATCCGGCCCCACGGATACTGCTGGACTCCGGGAGAGAAATTCTCCCGACTACCAGCTAAAACCACCCCCCGACCTGCAAGGAAATCCTCCTTGCGGTTAACATCGTAGTAGGGGGACCGCTAACGCATTACTTCCCTACAGCTCCGCCTCTGGCATAAGATGCCCCTCCTTTATTGCCGGTTCTTATCTTCCATATAATGGTGTAGTAGCGTAGGTGCAGGTAGGTATGTATGTGTCGTATATAGATATATATATGTATGTGTGTGTATGTGTATGTATATGTCTATGTGTGTGTGTGTGTGTGTATATTGTTATGTCCCATCCCGCGTCCTATTCTACTCCTCATCCTCCTCATCCACATCTATACCTTCCTCTTCGTTTCTGGTACGTCTGTCTCTCTTACTCTCTCTAATTCTTCCTTCTGACATTACTATTTGTGCATAGTTATTTAAGCTCGTCCACTTTTCTTTGTTTGTGCATATTTCAGTGATGATATTTCTCTAAGTCAGCTGGCAATTCATTGTATTTTGGAGCTGCTCCCGCTCAGTTTGCCAAGCCAGGCACTCCATTATAGTGTGATTAGCTGTATCCTCTTTCGCAAGATTCCATGAGGATCCCACACACTGTAGACATTTACTGTTGTCCTCTTTTCCAATTTTATGAAGGAAAGCTCGAAAGCATCCGTGTCCACTTAACATCTGCGTCATTCTGTAATTAAGAGAGCCATGGGTTCTTCCCAACCACTTGTCCAAATGATCACAAATGGCTCTCCTAGCTTGGTTGTTACTGCCTGCAATAGTGGGACTTCGACGAATAGAGTCCTTCCATTTTGTTATCATAGCGTCTTCCTCCTCCTTCCTGATTTGTTTCTCTGTCTCTGTCTAGCGTGTCGTTTTGCATGTGTTCTTTAATACGCCAGTAATTTTTCCTGTATTTCTCTGACAGCAGCAGCCAGGGCGGTGTTCTAGCGAGAAGAACCGCCATGTCGTACGATATAGTGCGGTATCCTGCAATAATCCGCGTCGCAATTGTCCTTTGTACCTGTCTCAGCGGCCTTTGAAGGCTTTTAGTCTTAGATAGTTTCTCTCCCCATATTGGGGAACCGTATAGTACTATGGATTGTATTATATTTCCATATAATTTCCTCTGCTTCGCACGGGTCTCTCAGGTTCGGCATGAGTCGACATAATGCCTTGCAAACTTTTGTCGCCTTTTTTGTAGCATACTTAATGTGTTTCTCATATGTAAGTTTGGAATCTAGAATAATTCCCAAGTATTTCATTTCCGACTTGACTGCTACTTCCACTCCATTGATTCTTATGGAGGCGTCTGTAGGAGGAGCCTCCCTTTTCTTTCGATAGAAGGCTACAACCTGCGTTTGTTGTAGCGCCACTTCTAGTCTGAGTTGTGTGATTCTTTCTATCACTCTCTACCACTATGACTGCCTTGGTTTTAGCAGCTTCGTAATTATCTGCACTCGCGATGACAATTGTGTCATCAGCGTAGCATATTATCTCAGTATCTGGTAGCTTGCTAACTCGTAGTATTTTATCGTAGGTTATATTCCATAAGAAGAGGCCTACAACAGATCCCTGTGGAACACCCATAAATACCTGTTCTCTACGTATGATTCCTTCTTCAGTCACGTATTCTATGTATCTATTGCTGAGATAGCTAGACATTATTCTCCCGATGTATCTAGGAAACTTCTTCATAAGCAATGTATATTTGATTTTGGACCATGGCAGACTATTGAAAGCGTTTTTTATATCTAGGCTGATGCCCACAACTCCATCGCCTGCAATTTCTTCCTTAATAATTCCAGTCACTTTCTTGAGTGCATCAATAGTTGAGTGATTTGGACGAAAGCCATATTGATTCGCCGCTAGCTTGCCTTCATTGTGCCTCAGCCACTTGTATTCTCAACATAATGACTTTCTAAGGTCTTCCTCAATTCGTCCAAAAGGCAAATTGGTCTTACCTTAGGGATACCATTCTCGCTTGCTTGTCCCTTCGGTATCAGTACGAGTTTGGCAACCTTCCACTGATCCGGATAGATACCGCTCTTCAGACATTTCGTCATCAGCTTTGCAACAGTATTTCGGAAAGAATCAGGGATTCTCTTTCACGCTGCGCACGATATTCCATCAGGGCCAGGTGCTACATTGTTGCTACTTCTGTTTTTGTTGATTACACGAAAAATCTCCAGCGGAGTGACGTTCCACTCTTCCTTCCATTGCAATGGAACAGGCGCACTCACATGAACTTCGTCTTTAGGGAAGTCCACTTATTACTCTGTCTAATATATTCGCATCTAGGGTTGCAGTCAGACCCATAGTAGGACTCCTCAGTCTTCCCATTACAAGTTTGTACGGGAGATCCCATTGATTTTTGTCAATTTCGGCGATTAGGAGGTTCCATGCTTCCTCTTTAGCCTTGTGAATAGCATTTGTAAATATATTCCTCTTTAGTTTGTAATTTTCTCCAGCTTCTTTCAGCTCTTCTTCCGTCCTACTATTTCCTCTTTTCTTTCTTTTAACTTTTGTCCATGCTCGTCTAGCTCGTATGCAGTCTTGCCGCAATTCGTGTAGTGTAGGGCTCCACCAGTATGCCTGTTTTCTTCTTTCAAGGTGTTTAATCCTACTGGTAGCTATATCCGCCGCATCCGACATCATTGACATAATGTTATGCACGTCAGCGTTAGGGTCACTCTCCTCAGTGAATTTCCAAGTTGCATTGCTGAGTTCTAGAGTTTCAGCAAACGCTTCAGTGTCCATCTTGCGCCAACTCCATCGAGGGTATTTAGCACTTATAGTGGATTGTACCTCTTTTCTTTGCGTACAGATCACCTCTTCCTATTTGTATCCTCACATATCTGTGGTCTGATAGTGTCAGTGAGAACATCGACTAACCAATTCGATACACAGTTGACCATACTAGGGGTTACTCAGGTAAGATCAACTACAGACTCTCCTTGTGGTCTGACACAGAGGTGTCGTACCTGCATTCATTAGTACTAATCCATGCGTTGCAGCCCATTCTTCAACTAATTCTCCTTTCGAATCCTTTGTGCGAACCCCAATATTCCGATTTCGAGTTGGTCTCCACATATAAGTACCTTACTATATCTTAGGCGTCTAATATCCCGCTCCAGTTCGTCCAGAAACTGAGTATATTGCACCAACGTACTATTAGGGGAGATGTAGCAGGATACCAAATAGACATCTCCATACTGTACTATCACGTGTTTAAGTCCTTGCTTCTCTAGCTTACACTGGTATTCCAGATTTTTAGGCTTCCAGCATATTGCAGCCATACCATTCTTCGACCCTTGCCAATCGTCAGTTGGAATGCAGACCGGTTCCAATACCATGGCAAACAGTACTTCTTCTTCCAGCATGTGTTGGTGCAGTAGGTTATGCGCACCCCACGCATGGTTTAAGTTGCATTGTATGACGTTAAATCGCATTTTCTACTTCCATGCTTTCCGGCCTCCGATCCGGTATTTCTATTATTTTTCTCCTCTCTGCCGGCTTAGTACGTGGCAGCGGTTTACTTTTCCTTGATGGCTGCTCAATACTGCAGCCTTTGGCGCCTATGAGACAACTTCTGATCTTTGCATATCAGGCAACTGGGTGTTTCCGCTTGGCAGTTTTTAACCGAGTGGCCTTTTGTACCACAGTAGTAACACACTCCAGTTCTATCAATTTCGGATGTGCACGAGAACTTGACGTGCCCATATGCCCAACATTTGTAGCACTGGAGCGGTCTCTTGCGGAGGAGTTCCACCCGCGCAATAGACCAGCCTAGTCTCAGTTTTCCTTCCTGGGTGATTTGATTTGCCACTGCTGCAGGACATTGTATCCACACGGATCCGAGCCCGTTGTACATCCATCTTATGGCGCTTATTTTAATCTCCTTTAATGTGCAGTTGGTCTTCTCTGCAATAGTATTACCGATCTCTTCCGTAGTTACCGAATCGTCAAATCCAAACACCCGGATTTCTGCCTTAATATACGGGCGGGTAATATTTACATCGTTACTCTTTAGAACTTCTCTTAATTTCGATGCTAACAAATCCGCTCTATTTTGCCCATCAGGGCCGGGGATTTCTATTGTTACCGCGCCGTCGATTCCTTTCTTAATTCGTGTTTTCTACACCAATCTCGCTCAGGGATACTTCCGAGCGAGCCTTCCTGAGAATGTCAGCATAGGAGACATTTTCACTTTTTCCTCTTAGTGCCACTGCCGCTGTTTTGGGTAGTTTTCTAGGACGTATCTTAGCGTCTGATGTTCTAGACTCTCCTTTAGAAGAGGGAATTGTACCTCGCTTTTGAGCTTTTTCTGTCTCTTGTCCACTCTTCTGTCTTCTTTTCTCTTTTCTATTGATTGTGCTCCATCCTTCTGTCGTTACATCCGGCGTTGCAGGTTTGTTTTTCTCTTTCATTTTATTCACTGATTTTTCCATGTCATCTTTCATGGGTAGATCAGCTTTCATAAGTGGCAGTATCTGTACATTACTGATCACTTTTATCTTCGGAGGACCTTCTTTCCTATCCTTTCCTTCTTTGGTTCCTTTGTACAATTCATTTTTCCTCAAACTAAGTTGCTTTATCTGTTGTTTAATGTTTTCTATTTCATCCTCATTTTCTTGTACTAATTTCTTTTTTCTTTCTTCTTTTTTAGGTGCAGCCGCAGGATCAAGACCAAGACCAGAAGCAGGGCCAGAGGGACCAGGACCATTGCCAGGACCAGGATCAGGACCACTACTTCCCCCCTGCCGAGGATCACCAGAGTCGGGGCCCTTAGTAATAGGATCGTCATGTCGACCAGGGCTTTCCTCCCATGAATATGCAGGCATGTCTTTTCCAGGTAAGTTTCTTATTTGAGTAGCTTCACCAGTAAGTAGCCTTTGTTCTCCTTTTATTGCTGGCCTAAACGCCGGGTACGTGGTCAGATAATATTTATTATCCTTTTTAAATTCCTTCCCTCTACTAAATTGATGTACCATGAGTTCTAGCTCATCTACTCTTGTATAATGTTTCAATTTCTCTTTCTAAATTTCTTTTTTCTTCCTTCCATTTACTTTCTTCTTGCTCTTTAGCTTTGAGCTTTCCATTAGCCTCTCTTAATTTCATTTTATACAAGACAGAGTCACCAGTAGATCCTCCTTTGTCAACTAAACTGTATCGTTTCCTCCAACCATGCTACTCTATCTTTAAACACCTTGTGCACTGAGCCCTTTATATTTGAGCATTTCTTCCTATAAATGTCTATGTCATGCAGCCATGTGAAGGCAGTCTGTGCTAATTCATCAAAGGTTTTAGCCTTGAGTTCATCTCCAGTCCCCAAGGGGGTCGACTGTTTCGTTACCTTCCTGGAGGGTGTGGGGTGTTCCTCATCGTCGCTATCTGCAATCGTGAGTATTTCATTCTCTTTTGAGCGTTTCTCCGCCTGATTGCTGTTGCCAGGGGCCGCACGTTTCCTCTTACTGGCCTTAGCCATAACTGTTTGGAGCCATTGAAGCCGTTGAAACTATTGAGCGAGCTTCATTTCCACAAGAGTCCATGTCTCCTTCAACATCAATTCTGCTCGTCTTCACAGAACACATGGAGCCGAAGCTTTCTTGACTCACAGTTCGACTTAAGTTTCGACTAGGTTGCCTAATTTCTATTTCCATCGATTCCTCCTCAACAATTCTGGTCCAACTCGTTGACGCTTCTGATTCTGCGCCCGCTTTATTTCTCTTCAGTTCTCTGTTGTAGCGGGATTCTCTCCTCATCACTCATATAGGGAACTGTACTGGCTGGAGAGGATCTTCCCCCAGGCTCCTCTTCATTCCTCTGAAAAGTGGCGGCGGTAGTAACATTCTCCACTGATCCCGTCGTCAAACCAGTGGTTGGCCCTTCGTCGGATGCCGACCCAAGGGGAACAGGGTCCATACCCCCCAGTGTCGTCCGCTGTGGGTTCCGATGCCCGCTGCGGCCGTAATCGTCTTTTCTTTTTCTTCGTTCTCCATAGTTTTTTCTTGGGTTGGTTTTTGATAGCAGGAACCACCCCGAAAGATCAGAGGAGGACTTATAGGATTATGAAGGGAAAAGGAAGGTGTGGGGAAGGAAGGGTGCGCCAGATGCGCCATTCACACATTCTCACATCCTTCATCCATAGCCCAGGAGTTAGAGAGGAAATAGGGTAGGGTTGAAGGGATCAAAAGAAGAAAGAATAGAAAGAGAGTAGACAAGAATGAGTCGGGGCGTTTTCCCGCCCGTAACGGCACTCGGTGGACCGGGCATTTGAAGTCAGGGTTTGCAAACCCCTATCCGCATCAGGCCAAGGCGCCCGAGGGGAGCGGAACCTCTCTTCCGTCTCCTTCCGGAGACGGGAAGTGCAATGCCCATCCCCGCCCCGAGACCCCGCCCCGCCGGGCCGCGAGGGTCGGCAATGCCGAGTCCACGCGCCCCAGGGGGCCGGAGCCCCGATCGGGCGAGGAAAGGGCTTCGGAGCCGCTTAGTTCAGGAGGGAGCGGTGCAGTTGGACACAGTACAATTGGACACGGGGCAAATGGACACGGAGCAAATGGACACGAAACATTGCACACGGTTCATTTGGACACGGTTCAATTGGACACATAAAAACGCAGACCGATCAGTTGGACACGTAAAAATGCACACCGCTCAAATGTACACCGTTCAGTTGCACATCGTTCAATTGGACACCGTTCAGTCGACCACGAAAAAATGCACACCGATCAGTCGGCCACGTAAAAATGCACACCGATCAGTCGGCCACGTAAAAATGCGCACCGATCAGTCGGCCACAAAAAAATGTACACCGATCAGTCGGCCACGAAAAAATGCACACCGATCAGTCGGCCACGAAAAAATGCACACCGCTCAGTCGGCCACGACAAATGCACACCGATCAGTCGGCCACGAAAAAATGCACACCGCTCAGTCGGCCACGTAAAAATGCACACCGATCAGTCGGCCACGTAAAAATGCACACCGATCAGTCGGCCACGTAAAAATGCGCACCGATCAGTCGGCCACAAAAAAATGTACACCGATCAGTCGGCCACGAAAAAATGCACACCGATCAGTCGGCCACGAAAAAATGCACACCGCTCAGTCGGCCACGACAAATGCACACCGATCAGTCGGCCACGAAAAAATGCACACCGCTCAGTCGGCCACGAACAAATGTACACCGCTCAGTCGGCCACGAACAAATGCACACCGCTCAGTCGGCCACGAACAAATGCACACCGATCAGTCGGCCACGAACAAATGCACACGGATCAGTCGGCCACGAAAAGATGCACACCGATCAGTCGGCCACGAAAAAATGCACACCGCTCAGTCGGCTACGAACAAATGCACACCGATCAGTCGGCCACGAAAAAATGCACACCGATCAGTCGGACACGTAAAAATGCACACCGTTCAGTTGCACACCGCTCAGACGTACACCGTTCAATTGCACACCGATCAGTCGGCCACGAAAAGATGCACACCGATCAGTCGGCCACGAAAAGATGCACACCGATCAGTCGGCCACGAAAAGATGCACACCGATCAGTCGGCCACGAAAAGATGCACACCGATCAGTCGGCCACGAAAAGATGCACACCGATCAGTCGGCCACGAAAAGATGCACACCGATCAGTCGGCCGCGAAAAGATGCACACCGATCAGTCGGCCACGAAAAAATGCACTATGCTAAATTTACAATGGAGTGAGAACACGGCCTCCACATCCGTTGCAATTCGCATCTGATTCCTTGTCTTGTTTCCCGAAAGTCCGGATGTTGCGGTTAATTACGGCTGCTTTACACATGGTGTAATAAGAGTAAGGTTAAGATAAGTTTGGGAAACGTTTTATTGAATCTCATAAACGGAAGTTATACAAAAGTTTTATTTATGTTATGTGTATCTTCCTGGTATAATTTATTTTGTATCTATGTTATATATAACAGTATAAAACAACACTTGTCTTAAATTGTTATCTCCTGTTATGTAATATTTATTTACTGCAATAAAAATATTTATTTTTCAAATTCTTGACATCATAAAACTTTCTTTAAAGCTAAAATATAACCGCAGTTCCTGGTACACTACATTTAACAATGGAAAAGCAGTCAAACAATCTTTGGCGTTACATGCATTTGAACAAAATTTAAAAATCTCTATATAATAACAAATTATGTATTTATATTGATTAGAGAAAATTATCTTCGATTTCTATAATCAAACATCTTTTGAAAAGTAACAATGTCTACTTTAGAAAATAAACTTATAGCTAAATTGTAGAATTAATTTGATAAAACAAATAATGTACATCACTTTTACAACAATTATTTTAGGAACGACAATTTTTTTTAGCAACGACAGTTTTGTAGACAGTAAATTCAAATAATACTGCTTAATACCGTTATTTGCCTTTTATCATTTTTGTCTTTGTGTAATCTTTAAATAAATATCTATATGTATTTAACGAACTTAAACTTATTTTGGCACAATACAATTCATAATTTTGTCCGCAAGAACGTAATCAAATTATATAAAAGAATATTTAAGAAGCTTTTAAAAAGTAACATATTGCACATATTGCACAAGTATGATATTGATTCTAACATAAAATAATTCTATCGTATCAAGTAATACTGCATTTTTATATCTAAAACTTCTGAAGATCAGTCTTAAAAAAAAATATATATGTTGCTTGGAACAAATCTTATGGTGTTATAACTCGAATATAGTTTTCATAAGTCACATTACATATCGGACATCGATTAGCCTCTAAACGTTCAATGCATTGGAAACAACAAGCGAGGTGACCACAGGGTATGAAAATGTGATACAATGGATTAGAGATAAAGAAGCCTCGCGAGCGGGTCTTCGGAACTGTTTAATGTCGGTCATCTCGCTTGCTCTTTGTTCGTTTTCGCTTTCGCTTTCGACGACTCTCGAGCGTTGGAGAACGTTTCTTATCTGTAAAATAAAAAATCAAATGAAATCAAAAGTTAACACTTTTTTGTTTCGCGTTTGATCGATTTGATAGTAATTTTAATAAATTAATCAGATTTTTGCGATTAAAACGACACAAAACATGACATAAATCGAAATATTTTAAACTAATATACAGGGTGATCCTGAAAAACGATATGTCTGTTAAATGACGTATTCCTGACACCATTCTAAGACAATTTTTCCTTTACCAAAATTTGATTTGAAGCGTAGTTTTTGAATTATAAGCAAAAATAGTTAGTAAATCACGCGTCGAGTACAGAAGGCAGGCAGGAGCGGCGCGGCGTGCCGCGAGCGCGGGCGCAGCTGACCGCCCGACGGGTGATTACCACCGCATGAGTCGCTAACTATTTTATCTTATAACATAAAATTATGCTTTAAATAAAATTTTGGTAAAGAAGAAAATGTCTTAGAATTACGTCAGAAATACGTGTTCCTTAAAATAACGTTATTTTAATAATGAAAAGTTGTTCCGGATCGCCGGCCGTCCGACGTTGCAATCAGCTGATTGCTACACGCGATGTGTGTATGGCGGAGTGTGTGCGTAAGAGAGAGAGAGAGAGAGAGAGAGAGAGAGAGAGAGAGAGAGAGAGAGAGAGAGGGAGGGAGGGTAGGAGGGACAGACATTCATACACACGCACGCACTTTCTTTCTCGCTCTCTTTCTCTCTTTTACGCAACACTCATACACTCTCTCATTCAGTCTCTCACTCACACTCTCTCGGTCACTCACCTGCTTACTCACTTGCTCACTCACCTTGTAGCAGCGAATCTTCATGCTATGTATTGTTGTTATCTGCTGCACAGTTATGATTGCTAGAGATGCGCCACACATCGAAATTTTTTCGATTATTAGTCTCACACTCGATTGACACAATACAGATTACACGATAACGAGTTTACTGTTTATTCACTTACTATTGATTTATCGATACCAAAAATTACTTTCAAAGAAACGCGAATGCAAACAGCACATGACTCGACGCGAAGCGACGGACCGCGGAGACTGCGCGACCACAAGAGTTATGTTGCCAGAAACGCGACACGCGACATCTAACAAACGACTTGCGCGTGGCGCGTGATTGACGCGAGATAAGACGAACAATCGGCTAAAACCTTCGCATTGCGAATGCGGTAGAAAACATGAAACGTATAATGACATACTTAAAAAATTAATTATTTATTATAAATAATAACTATTTCTAATTATAATAAATAATTATTATTTTAAAAAGCATGTGTTGTACGTTATTACGTTTTCGAAATTATTGCATTCACGATGCGAAGATTTAAGTCAATCGCAAGAAGCATCTGCTTTAAAATTTTTTTTAGTCAATCCGCTCTTTTCAGAGCGACCAATACATTTTCACGTTGGAACATTTCATTGTGAGCAGAATAAAAATAAATTTTTCCAAATGTAATTTTAATTACATTATTCTTGCGATTGACTTAAATCTTCCAACGTGAAAATGTATTGGTCGCTCTGAAAAGAGCGGATTGACTAAAAAAAATTTTAAAGCAGATGCTTCTTGCGATTGACTTAAATCTTCGCATCGTGAATGCAATAATTTCGAAAACGTAATAACGTACAACACATGCTTTTTAAAATAATAATTATTTATTATAATTAGAAATAGTTATTATTTATAATAAATAATTAATTTTTTAAGTATGTCATTATACGTTTCATGTTTTCTACCGCATTCACAATGCGAAGGTTTTAGCCGATTGTTCGTCTTATCTCGCGTCAATCACGCGCCACGCGCAAGTCGTTTGTTAGATGTCGCGTGTCGCGTTTCTGGCAACATAACTCTTGTGGTCGCGCAGTCTCCGCGGTCCGTCGCTTCGCGTCGAGTCATGTGCTGTTTGCATTCGCGTTTCTTTGAAAGTAATTTTTGGTATCGATAAATCAATAGTAAGTGAATAAACAGTAAACTCGTTATCGTGTAATCTGTATTGTGTCAATCGAGTGTGAGACTAATAATCGAAAAAATTTCGATGTGTGGCGCATCTCTAGCAATCATAACTGTGCAGCAGATAACAACAATACATAGCATGAAGATTCGCTGCTACAAGGTGAGTGAGCAAGTGAGTAAGCAGGTGAGTGACCGAGAGAGTGTGAGTGAGAGACTGAATGAGAGAGTGTATGAGTGTTGCGTAAAAGAGAGAAAGAGAGCGAGAAAGAAAGTGCGTGCGTGTGTATGAATGTCTGTCCCTCCTACCCTCCCTCCCTCTCTCTCTCTCTCTCTCTCTCTCTCTCTCTCTCTCTCTCTCTCTTTCTCTCTCTTACGCACACACTCCGCCATACACACATCGCGTGTAGCAATCAGCTGATTGCAACGTCGGACGGCCGGCGATCCGGAACAACTTTTCATTATTAAAATAACGTTATTTTAAGGAACACGTATTTCTGACGTAATTCTAAGACATTTTCTTCTTTACCAAAATTTTATTTAAAGCATAATTTTATGTTATAAGATAAAATAGTTAGCGACTCATGCGGTGGTAATCACCCGTCGGGCGGTCAGCTGCGCCCGCGCTCGCGGCACGCCGCGCCGCTCCTGCCTGCCTTCTGTACTCGACGCGTGATTTACTAACTATTTTTGCTTATAATTCAAAAACTACGCTTCAAATCAAATTTTGGTAAAGGAAAAATTGTCTTAGAATGGTGTCAGGAATACGTCATTTAACAGACATATCGTTTTTCAGGATCACCCTGTATAATAAAAGTTTTGATTATTAATTTGATATATTATATCCGATTTAGATGCTTCATGTCATTTTAATCGCAAATATCTTCTTAATCCCATAAAATTACTTTTCAATCGATAAAATAAGAAATACAAAGCTTGATTTCTTATTGTTAATATGATATATATACGTGAAAGATTAAAGATACATGAATCTCAAAAGTATTATTGTAACTGCGCATGTATATTATAAAATAATATACTAATATATCTTTTTCATTTTAGCATGTTATCGAGTACGCATATATATATTTGACTGATCTATTATTATAATTATAAAAAAGTGTTATATGTTTATAAATATCGATATATTTATATAAATTAAAAATTATATTCTGCTTATATAATTTAAACACACAAAATCGAATTATTTATATATATATATGTATAAATATAAATAATTACAATTCGATTTATGTTATGCTTATGTGGTCATTTTAATACATATGTATACATATATGACTCCATAAAATATATTTAAATAAAAAAAATAATAATATGTAATAAAGGATGTCAATAAATCCATGTTTCCGTATTTAATACTTGACTGTGATTGGTCAATTTCTTGAGTCTGACGCCTTACAACCTTATGCTACGGCTATTGTAGACGACCCTTTACAACCTAATGCTACGGCCATTGTAGAATGGCCTTAATGTTGGCCAACTGTTAAGTCAGCTGTATGCGGCCATTGTGCCTATTTTCTCTTGTGTCGTATATTATTGCTCGTGTTGTTCTTTTCGCTTTTGTCGTTATTATAACAAATGATTTGCCGGGACTTTATGCTTCGCGTATGTTTGAGAAATACATGCAAAATGAGTCACGAAGTGGAAAAATGCACTAATCAATTTTGTAATCAAAATAAATGTTGCAAAAAAGTGCATCTTATCGATTATGAAATTGATGAAGTAAATAAAAATATACGACCTTTTCGGCAATCTGTTAACAATGAAATGCATCGATTGGCGTATATTTTAAGAGAATCTTTCCCATCAGAACTGAGAATGCATTGCTGTACATTAAATATGTTGGGCCAATGCATATGGATGTGTTTAGCCTGCGGAACGAATTCCAATAATAGTAAGTTTTTTAATTATTTAAATATTAAAAAATTTTTAAGATGTGTTAACTAAAGATTTTCACAGCAGATGTACCTGTATGCAATAATTGTTATATTAAATTAACGGATAGTAGTGTGGATGCTCTAAGATGTGATCATGCCTACTGCAAATATTGTTTGAAGCGTATACCTTTTCGAGTAGATGGTCCACTTCCCCTTCACTATTGTAAAATATGTGATAAATGGACAATGATTTTTACCATTTTTGCGTCATGTAAGTATGGAGAAAACAAATTCTTTATAATTGTATTTGCTTATAATGAGTATGCATACATATAACTGAAATGGATTTGCGGTTTGTAAGATATCGCATCCTATTAATACAGAGTATATGAGTACTGTATGAAGCTGTATTTATGTTTTGCATAAGTAGTTAAATTTATGTTGTGTTAGAAAATGAATCAGAACTTCTTAATATCTCGAAAATGCATTGTAGAAAAAAAATGATGCTTTTAAGATATTTAGAGATTTTCGAGATATTCAGAAATTCTGATATATTTTCTGACTACGTAAATTTGACAATTTATGCAGAATATAAATACAACTTCATACAGTACGTATATACATACAAATAAGAAAGTATTTTTATATGTTCAAATAAAGATATTTGAATATATACTTTTAATAAAAATAAAATATTTATGTATAGAATAAAATGGATGAAGATTGATGAAACAAATGGGCAAAATAAAAACAAAAGGGATAGAAAATATTTTTAAATTGTTTTTTTCTATTTCTAAGTTTCAAATTCTAGTTCAAATTCTTTTTCAATTATGTGTTTTCCATTTATAAACGAGACAAGAATAAGACAGCACAAATATTCGAGAGATGTTCAAAGGACATTCAGAGAATGTTTGAGCATCCTTTTATTTTCCATTTCTTCAGCTGACAATTTGTGAATATCGTTATGTGGTTTTAGTAAAAGATGTTAAAAAGGGTTATAAAAACAATATTAAGGAAAACAAATCCGAGCTCTATATGTACAAGTAAAATTGATATAATTCTCCGTCTCTCGACTACATCTTACAACACACAATATATATATTAATATAAATTAACGTACAAATCATATATATATATATAGACATTATTTAAATGACTGTAATTATTGCATCAACTATTGATTCTTTGTCTATTAACTATGTGTTGCTTAGTTTTTATTTTAATCATTTATTACTAACTTAATCTTATATACTTAATCATAATATTCAAGTATTATATCTGTGATTTGTTTTATTACATTTGTCTTTTACACATAGATTATATGATTCAATAAAGATGAAAAAATTAGTTCTTTCTTTACTTTTTCTGTGCATATTCTTATATTCTCTATATTAATGTATTGCAATGTTATATATACTTTGAAAATTTGTGAGTAAGCGATGAAAAATGTTTGTAATAAAATTAATAGAAAATTATTTATGACAAATTTTTTTTACCACTTCAATCATACTGGTTCAATCATCTATGACTCTAAACTCAAAATTTCAAAGAACTATATCATTTTTACGATATTTTTTTTCAATTGTTGCTTGTGTTTCCGATTTTTATTTCTCATACTATATATGTATATAAATATACAGGGTGTCCCATTTTAAGTGTCCACCCCAAATATCTCATTTTTGATTTTAGAGAAAAATGGTTCAGACATGTTTTGTATGGTTTGAAGGGGGCCATAAGATGGTACCATTTGACCTTGAAGAGTCATTTGAAGGTCACGTGAAGGTTTCCTCAATTTTTTTAAATGGCACCCCCTATTTTTTATTACATATTCTTATAGCTGACCTCGAGAGCTTTCCAAAACATTATAATTAAGTACCTTTTCATTAAGTACTTTTTGAGTTATGATGCTTGAAATAATTTCTTAATTTTACATAAACCATAAAATATCTAGCAAGATATTCATTTTTCGATTATCTTACCTTAATTCTTTTATGTACAAAATAAAGAGAGGAATCGAATGGTGTAAAGAAAACATGTAGTTGTTTTTGCGAAAAAATATGTAATTTGCAAAACATGGCTGAACCATTTTTCTCTAAAATCAAAAATGAGAGATATTTGGGATGGACACTTGAAATGGGACACCCTGTATATGTATATATAGCACTCAACATTTTTGAATGTATTTATATATTTACATGTCACATTTTTAAGTAAAAATTTACAAAAATCAATATAACAGGTTTTTTTATGAAATCAGATTAAAAATATTTGCTGGATTATTTTTATTGTGAAAATAAAGGAGACGATAAATTCTTTCTCTGTATTCAGGATTTCTAAAAAACGATACAATTGTGAATACGAAAGAAAATTGCGAAAAGAATCGATCATATTAATGATTATATACATATTATATATATGTTATATATATATATATATATATATATATATATATATACATATATATATTATTATATATTGATTATATTTAAAAACACTTTTATCTATTTTATTATTTTAAAATAATTTTTATTCCTAATATTTTCTTTATTGTGCACAAAAGCTTACATTCAATTGTGATTGGTCAATTCCTTACGATTTATGGTCTTAGGGCTATACCCATTGTAGATGCGACCTTAATGTGACAGATTATTTTTCGTTTTTAAGACAAATAATCAACCAATCAACGCTATAATTAGATCAATAATCATCGATTGAACCGCTTTTTAAACGAAAATGAGATTTTTTTCGGCTAACCATGCTAATTTTTTTTCCTTATTTGCTGTCAAAGTGTGAATTCGGCTTAAGGCCGTGACTGGACGCTACGACTTACGACTTCCGACTCTATGGCTGATAGCAGAGAACGAGATGTAGCGCTTACGTCTGTCGTGGTTATGGACTTAAAGTAAGACAGAGAAAAACGTATACGTAAGTAGCATATATATTTTTCTCTGCCTTATTTTACGTCTATGACTACGACAGACGTAAGGGCTAACATCTCGTTCTCTGCCATCAGCCTATGTACAACCAGCTTTATTGCAGAATAGTCCGAATCGCATCCTACGCTGTATTTTGTTTTTTTCTATTCTCGTTATTTGCTACTGCTGTTGTTTTTTTTTTTAAAGAAATATGTCTCGCTACGGCTTACAGTAAGAACTTGTAATGTCTAATGATAAAGCATAACCTTTTTGTTACGTGTTCTCATATTATATAACAAAAATGTTTCAGGAAAGTAATCATTCAAAAATGTGAAGATAATTCCTGCTTTGATCTGGATTGCGATAACGTGCATGTCTTTAAATATTGCTACAATTTTCAAAATACTACGTGCTGCAACAAGAATTGCCCATATCTGCACTGTACCAGCGTAGAACAACTTCAATATGAAACAACAGGAAATCCAACGAAGAATCTCAAAAGGGAGGTTGGACGAACATTACAAAACAAAAACATATGTAACGATTATAAAACGTATTTGTAACCGTGCTAATTGTAAACGACGACATATAAAGTTAGATGACATCAAGACATCTTTGACATGTGTAATATGTACCTTAAAAATAACTGTGAATAACTTTGGCGCAGCAGAATGTGGACATATATTTTGTTACGACTGTGCATTGCAAATGTTAAGTGATGACACAAAAATGTAGAAATAATAAAAGTAAAATGTCCAATCTGTAGATTTAAAGCCAATTATATAAAACTTGTGTAATTATTATTTGCATGTAATTTAAAATTAGTTACATTAAACAGTTATATATTTTTGTATACACTACTTGCTTTTATACTTTCTTTTACATTTTTCTCTTCCTTTGATTTGTAAATCTTTATCAAATTTCTGTTACCATAATAATTATGTTATTTAATACTTTATTAACTTTTTATCTAGAATTTTATATTAAAAAATAGTAACAAGGTATTTTCAAAAAAGGCAACTGATTCTTAGGATTTTGAAAAGAAAATGTCAAATGTGTCCCGTTGATTACAAAATAACCAATTACAATTACAAATATAAATGAAATTTTTAATTATCACAATAATATTAAGAATATATTAATTCTCAGATAGTAATTAATAATAAGAATAAGATCATCCTATTATTTTTTCGAATATATTTTTCTCTCTTCATTTCTGTTGTAGGTGGAACAATGAATAAAATTATATATGTATATATTGTGTATATATTGTGTATGTATATATATATATATATATATATATATATATATATATATAATACATATAAACTATTCATTATTCCGTCTACAACAGAAATGAAGAGATAAAAATATATTCGAGAAAATAATAGGATGATTTCTTATTCTATTATTAATCACTATCTGAGAATTATTAATATATTCTTAATATTATTTTATGTTAATTTAAAATTTCATTTATATTTGTAATTGTAATTGCTTATTTTGTAATCAACGGGACACATTTGACATTTTCTTTTCAAAATCATAAGAATCAGGCCTTTTTTGAAAATATTTTCAGTTACTATTTTTTAATATAAAATTCTAGATAAGAAGTTAGTTATCAATAAAATATGACATATACATGTATATATATATATATATATATATATATATATATATGTCATATTTTATTGATTTAAAAATAATTTTATAATTTGGATTAATAAGATTTTTGCGATTAAAATAACATTAAGCACGACATAAATCGGATTATTTTTAATTATTTAATTATTTTTAATTATTTATAATTACATACAATATTTTAATTATTTATAATTACATTAATCAGGGTGTATATCATTCGAACACAATGCTTATTGGCCACTTGAAAATGAAGCTCTTTCATTGGTCAATCGTGCTGGTTACCCTAGGCATCGGTCGATATGGGCTGTGTTTCAATATCCGCTGCCAGTACTGAAAATCTATAGTGTACGTTACGTAAACTATACATTTTCAGTACTGGCAGTAAATATTGGAATTAGTGCAGTCATTAAGCCTTATGTCCACGATGCTAGAAATCGGTCCGAGTCCTCGGATCGAAAAATGTGTAGCCAATTAATATGCAGTTTTTACGGAAAGGCAGCAATTTCATTGGCTACACATTTCTCGGTCCGAGAACTCGGACCGATTTCTAGCATCGTGGACACAAGGCTTTAGTGAGTGGCACATGCACGTACATGTTTCCCGCGGTTTTTGCGGCAGAAAATTCCATTTTGCGTAGTCCGCGTACTCATGTCGTTCTTCATTTGTTAACATTTGTCGTGATAACACTTTTGTTGTAATCATCGTTCTTGTGTTGTATTTCTGAAGTAAATGAACCATTTTATTGAGCAATAAATATTTTAAGCGATTTCAACTAACATCGTTTTATTACTATACATAGTTATATTCCCTTCACTGATACCTATGCCATTGTAATCAACGTAAGTAATCGACAATACGAGAAATGCATATTTTCCCTCATATTTAATTTTTCTATGCTTTGTTAATGTGTTCAATTTAATTATTATTGTAAGATTCATAAATTCAATATTTCCATTTAAAAAAACTACATCGATCAGATATACCAGTTATAATAAATCTGTTATGCGTTAATAAACGGTCACTCAATCGTTGTCTTTCGAATATATAAAATAATATGCTGTAATAACAAAAATTTTAATGTTTTGCTTAGTTAGATATTCCATAAGTTAAAAATTAACAATTTAAGACAAATGCTTAAATTGTTCAATTATTATCGACAGGGACAAGAATTCTTTAGTGTCGTTTTTATTTTATTCTTTAGTTTATTCTTTACTTTTATTTAATATTGACTGTATTTCGTTATTATTTTCCAGATGGAACAAATATGTGGAAAACAACCTGGTACTATAGTTTATGTTTACAATGATTACACTTATAATACAGATTCGCGCAATAAAAACATTCTACGATGTAATACTCGTCGATCTTCAAAATGTCCTGGATCTGTATATATTGATAAAGATAATAAAATACATTTAATTCATGGTCATAATCATATTGAGGCTCAAGACAAAATAAAACAATCTATTATGAGACAAGAGATGTTAAAGCTTTGTCGAGAGACACATTTACCTTTAAAAGAAATATTTGATAATGTTTGCAGAAAGTAAATATCATTATTTATTATAATTAAAACAGTATTTAATAACTTATTGTGTATATGCACACATACATATACATATATATACATACACAATTGCTTTGTATATACAGATATTCTGAAACAGCCATAAGATTGTCATACGCAACAATGAAATCTACATTGTACCGTGAAAGAATAAAACTTTGTCCAAGTTTACCAAAAAATATGGAAACTTGCTGAGAATTTATTGACGTATGTACCTCTTGAAGGATTTTACAAAGGAAGTATAACCTGCAGCGATGGAAAGAAAGCATTTATATTTACAAATAATGAGCTGCTACAAGAAATGCAAAAATCAACAGAACTTTATGTAGATGGCACATTCAGTGTAAGTTTATGTACTATAATAAAGTATATCGTTATTATTATCATGTTTCTATGTCTAAATAAATAATACATTTAAATTATGTTAACTGATTTCAGATTGTTCCACGTACACCATTAATGAGCCAAATGTATTCGATTCACACCCGATACATGAATGTTGTAAGTATCAAAAGTATAATATCAGCTTGTTAGAATGGCAAATATGAAATGATTATTTAATATAAGAATTATTTAATAACAGAAATGAAAACATAAAAAAGTAATAATCTTGAACCTTTATAAAAGATACCTCATTCAATTATAAACATTAATTTTATTTTTTTAAATAATAGAAAGTGTAAAGATAGTAAAAAAATAAAATATTACTTTATATATACATAAAAAATAAGAATTATATAACTATATGATTATCTTTCACGATAAATTTATGTTTGTTAAACATTTGCTTCTTTTAAATTGTAATAATCTCATAAAATTCGAATATTAACAAGTCAGACTTTACATTTTATATTTCTTATATTACATATTTAAATAAATTATATTATTTAATAATAGATAATGTGTATTTTATTATTTACACACACACACACACACATACACACACACACACATATATATATATATTTGTATACGTATATTTCTTTTACAGGGTATTGGTATGATTTTTATTCTATGTGAAAGTCGATCTAGTAATATGTACACAGCTATTTGGAAAAAAATTGCGGAATTAGTGCTAACACTTCAACAAAACATAAAATTTATAATGAGCGACTATGAAGCAGCTGCCATGAAAGTTATAAGTGAACAATTCCCAACAGCAGAAACTCATGGATGCTGGTTTCATTTTAATCAAGTATAATTTTTTAGAATTATTAAATATTAATCATTTATTCTATTACTTATTTTATACTATTCAACGCATAAAATTTATTATAATATGCAGATATACCATTATATTTTTAAAACTCTTGTGTGTATTTATTTTATGATTTAAAGTTTACATTATTAATTATTTATAATGATTTAGTAATTACATTATCAAGTTTTTCCTCGTTTTAATAAAGTTAATTGCAATTTTCACGAAACGTTGACAATATTAATGCATGTCAAAATAATAGTATCCTGCAACGATGTAAATAAAATTATGATTTAAATAATATTAATATTTTTACAGGCACTTTTGCGTCGATGGCGGCGATTAGGCTTAACTGATGCACCAAGAAGCATTTTATGTATGACCATGACTATGGCATTAATTCCTTCTAATTACTTTGAGAAAGCACTTTCTA
This sequence comes from Camponotus pennsylvanicus, assembly GCA_023638675.1. Classification (NCBI taxonomy): domain Eukaryota; kingdom Metazoa; phylum Arthropoda; class Insecta; order Hymenoptera; family Formicidae; genus Camponotus; species Camponotus pennsylvanicus. The sequence goes on from JALHBL010000442.1 coordinate 62,886, forward strand.
TCATACAACTTGAAGTTAATAAAACTTCTTCTGAATATCCTGCTGTCAATGATTTTCTAGCTTATGTACGTAATACCTGGTTACCGTTGGCATCAAAAGTTAGTGTTTATGATTGTCCTGCAAGAACAAATAATATAACAGTTTTCATAATGTAGCAAGTAAAAAATTCGGCAAGGCCCATGGAAACGTTTGGAATTTTTTAGGTAATATTGGTATATTTCTAATATTTTATATAAATAAGAATAAAAACACATTTTAATTAAAAAGAATTGTTAATGTGAGATACTACTTTGTCTCTAATTAACATTTTTTTATTTCATTAAACAATTAACAAATTGATACAATTTTCTTACAGATACTTTACGCAAATTGATAATCGATGAAGAGATAAAATTGAAACGTCTACAAACAAATAAAGTATGTGGGGGTTGTACAACTATTACAAATAGAAGGCGAAATTATGAAATATTGAAAGCTCAACAAGAGAGAGCTCAAGATTTTCTCTTTGGCAGGTTAGTTAATAACAAATGTGTTTCTTCAAATATGACAATTGCCAAAGTATTATACATTTTACTATTTTTTATATTTTACTTACTAAAAACATTGTTATTAAAAAATAAATAATTTTGTATGACCGCAATTCTAACATATTAACTGCTATAGTTTGTGATCGACGTCTATTTTTTAATGGCGCCCTGGTAATCATTAGAAATTGATACTATAACATTTTCTAATTGCTTGCACCAAATAAATGCTATCAAATATCAAATTTTGGAAAATAAAACAATTGTAATTGAAAGAATGTAATTAAATAATTGTATAATATAAACTAAAAATGCACCATTCAGTAATTAATATATTCGATTTTTATGTAAAGATTATATCAATTATTAATCAACAATGAGGTGAACACATTATATGTTATTCTTATTACTTAAATATATATTTATATTCTATAATTAAAATTTTAATTTGGTGTACACGGAGTGATACAGTATACAAAATTCACTGGCAGTCAATGCGTTATACAAGAAAATTAATAAAATTATTTCTAAATAAAAGCAGTTTTACGAGAAATATTTAAGCAAAAAATATATTGTTTAAAAAGATTAAATTTAAAAAAATATATGTAGATTTCATTAGTTATATTATATAATACATTATTGACATGTTATGTTACATTTAAAAAGTTAGTTATATTAAATACTATTTTGATTTTTAGTTTATCTTCAAAAATTTACAAAGAACAAGTTAATGCTTTAAAATCACTTATTAACAAAAAAACTTGTTTACATAAAAAATACTATATTAAACTCAAGTAGAAAAATTTTACAAAATAATTCACATTATTTGATAGCATCTCAATATAAATTAAATATTTTGGATGGAGTTCCGAAAAGGTCAAACCTCCGATTTTGCTATCATCACTTATACTTACGTATTTTGATGCGCTGATTACGAAAATGATAGTTAAAGTTACCGACTACTTCATTTTCATGGTAAAAACCATAAAAAAAGAAATCGTTAAAAAATGACGTTTTTTGATTTTATTTTATCAATATACTGAAAATTAAAAAAAAAAAGTTTCAAAGAAAAGTTAGATCTTTTTAAAATATACATTTTATGTGCTATTCATTTTTACTGTTATTCACCACGGTCCCGATTGACCACGGTCCCGATTGACCACGGTCCCGCCTAAACACTCTAAAAAGAAATGATACGGCTCGCTTCGCTCGCCGCACCGGCCTGCGGCCCGCTAAAAAATAACTACCTTAGGCGATAGACATTGGGCTACGCTACCGACAGTGCCGCCCGACCCCTCTCCGCGGGGAAGGCGGCTTAACGGGCGCGCTAACGCGCGCCCTACCGCCTTCCCCGCTCCGAGGGGCGGACTCCGCGATTAGGAAACATGTATTTGAACACTATAGTATATTAGCTAACAAGTGCGGGGGATCAAAAATCGGCCGAAACTGCGGACAGTCTCGAACAGTTCACACGCCAAAGGTTCCAGTATATTGTATATCTTTCTACTCTTCTCACTAAGTCAGAGTGTATATAGAGCTTTACAGCAAAGCAGCATTTGGTTTCAGATAAATTTTGTGACAATTGCAGTAGTTGTTTTTCTATTTTTTTTGTTCAAAATCTTTAAGTTCTGATTTGCTTTAGCCTGCCTTTTAAGGTTTTTTAATATTTATTATAGATAAATGAGCTTTGCCATTCCTAACACTGGTTGTTTAAAAGTTTATTTCTGTTTTGTTTATCATAAAAAAATGGACAGAACGTATAATTTTTTCTCATTGGCGTCTATTCTTCAAAATCGTTCCTCAACTCTCCAATGGCTTAGAGATATTGGTTTGATTCCGACGCAAAAATTTTGTAAAACTCATAAAAAATATATGGTTTTACAAGAATCACAGCATGCTTGTGGACAATTTCTTTGTATGAAAAAAGGAAAATATCGACATATTGCAACTGTTGCTGAAAATACATGGTTTGAGAGATGCCATATTTCTCCTGCAGCATGTATCTTTATAACGTATTGTTTTTCGGTCAATATGACGTTTGAGCAAACAATTCGAGAAAGCAGCATTTGTGATGGGCAACAGATATCTCGTGAAACTGTGGCTGATAGATTTTCTTTTTGTCGAGAAGTCTGCATGGCTGCACTTGATGAGCACTTCGAAAATGAAGATCTTTTAGGAGGTGTTGGTGAAGTAGTAGAAATTGACGAATGTAAGATTGGTCGTCGAAAATATGAACGAGGACGTATTGTTGAGGGGTCATGGATTCTTGGAATGATTCATCGTGGACATTCTGCTAATTATCGGCTTGAAATTTGCCCAGACAACAAAAGGGACAAAGATACTCTTCTAGCTTTGATAAAAAAACATGTGGCACCTGGAACAGAGATTCATACAGATTGCTGGAAAGGTTATATCGATTTGGATAAGCACGGATATGTTCATAAAACGGTAAATCATTCTGAGAATTTTGTAGACCCTGAAACTCATGGTGCTCATACTCAGAATATTGAGTCTTCCTGGCGTTGGATGCGTCGACATTTATCTCGTGGTGCTCATCAGGAGAATATTGCAGAACATTTATGCGAATTTTTGTGGCGTCGCCGTGTTCGAAAATTGAATGAAGATCCTTTCAAACAATTAATTATTGATATTAAAAAATGTTATCCAGGAAAAATGTAACGTATTAAAGAAATATATACATATATATATGAAAGCAGTTACAATAGCATCTAACATTAGTTTTTAAGTAAAAAAAAAATCAAAAGCAAAAAAAAATTAAAAGCAACAAGAAAAAAACAAAAACAAGGAGCTACAAAAACTTTCTACGTCCACGTCGTTAGCTCTGGGTAATGCCAAAGGAAAGTTAACTTATCGTACACAGCATATCGTAGTGTGATGAGATATATCTTTAAGTTTGATTTTCTAGAGAACTATCACTTGTATGGTAAAAATGAATAGGACATAAAATGCATATTTCGAAGAGATCTACAACTTTTGTTTGAAACATTTTTTTAAATTTTCAGTATTTGATAAAATAAAATCAAAAAACGTCATTTTTAACGATTTTTTATGGTTTCCACCATGAAAATGAAATAGTCGGTAACTTTAACTATCATTTTCGTAATCAGCGCATCAAAATACGTAAGTATACGTGATGACAGCAAAATCGGGGGTTTGACCTTTTCGGAACTACACCCAATTAATATAAACAAAATAAATAACTTCATTTAAAATAAGTGCAGTTATCTATTACTATTGCTTTGACGCTAGTAACAGATGCAAGGTGATGTCACGAAACAGCTATGATATGAATATTTATGTTTATTTTTACTCCCGATTGCTGCTGAATTGTAGATTATTATATTTGTGACATTCTGCATTTCTCTATTACAAATTTTCATATTGCTCTTTAATATTTCATTACATATCACACCTAACAAAACTGTCTTTTCTACTTCTTCTAGGTTAAATCTTGAACATTTCTTACGCATGTTCGCTGATAGATGTAAAAATATGTTAGACTGATTTACTTTATAAAGGTATGTCTCTATATAAATATATCTATTATCTATTATTATATATCTATTATATATCGCTTCATTCACTATTAATGCTTCATTTATATTTAACTAAGAAAATAAAAGCGATATAATATTTGAAACTATAAGATTTTAATAAATATAAATATTTCTAAAAATATAATCTAATCAGATTGCTTGTTTTGATTAAATTAGATTGTTACATTTTTTTACTCAAAATGATCTGATATATCATCTAAATATACTGTATTTGTTCGCAATCATATAAAATAATAATAATAAAATTAGTTTTATATTATATTATATTTTTATATTATTTATTGTTATGAGTAATTTAAAACTTATATATTTATAAAAATTAACTTTATGATATGACAATGTGAACAATTATATATATATCTAATTTGTTTATAAATACATCCCACACAGCACAAAATATGTCAGAGACCTTCGCAAAATTTACTCAAAAATATGTTTCGTACATCTTAGATACATGAAAATGTCCACTATTTCGTCACAAATACGTTTATGAAAGGTTGCACAAACGTTCCAAATGTTACGTTTTTTATGATGTTTTTTAAATGTTCTAACGACGTTTTAGCGTTATGTAGAAACTATTTTGGAACGTTTCTGCAACATTTCTGTTAAGTTTTGTGCTGTGTAAGATATTTACATATAAATATTAAATAGGTTTAATAATTAATTAAGTTTGATATAAATTTAATTAGCTAAGCATAAACAAGAAAATTTTATTTTATTAATTTATCTGTTGCAAGATTATACTGTTAAAATATATGACAGATACAAAACATTAATATAAATTTTTGAAATTAAATTTATTGAATTTCTTATTTTCTCTTTTTATTGTGATTCTCTTTTGTTAATTATTGAAGATATTAATACTAATTGCATTTCTTTTTGCAGAAAGTAACAGTCATATACATAATTCAACATCTGATGAAGAAAGTGCTCCATGTGTGTCTTGTGTAACAAAATCTAACATATTACATAATATTGAAACTGACAAAGTGAATGAAGCAACAATAACGCCATTACAAGACTTATTCAATCAGGCAGAAAATAATAATTCACGTATGACACGTCAAAAAAAACGAAAACTATTAAGCATTGATAAAGGTAAGAATGCTAATGTCAATGTCATATTTGTGTCATTATACCTGGTAACAATAATTCTTAAATTTATGTTTACTATTTCTTCTATTAATGTTAAGCATTTTTAATATATAAACTCATTATTTATGTTTTAAATTACATTACACATTACTTTTATTTATTCTGCTACTCAATTATTTTATAAAATTTACGCTTCCATATATGCTTATCAAAACTTATAATAATTTTATAAAGCTAACTGTGTTTATATTAAACAGTATATCTTTATTTGAATATCTAATTTATTTTACCTATTTTAAATTTTTCATTACTGCCTTGCTTTAATTTTTTTACTAACTATTGCAATATATTTATTAACAGAGAATTCTTGCGGAGAAAACAAGAACGCACACAAAAAAAGTATTGATTTCAACAAATTGCCAAAATTATCTGTAGTTTTACACAAAATAGATGAACCATTAAAGAAATATTACAAAAATAGTATTTAGTTTCTACAAGGTAAGGTTATTACAACATATGCTTATTTCAAAATTAAATATTGATTAAGAGGATATTTGCCTAAGAGTCGAAAAAAAATTGCTAAAAAGGATCATATTATTATACTACATCAAATTATCTTTCTATATATACATACTTAGCTTCATACCACTGTAACTTTGTATATATTAATAATTTATAAAAAAAAATATTTCATATTGTACCTTAGTCTAAATAAACAAATGTACAGGACGCTTAAATAGAAAGCGAATGTAGCCAACATATGTGTACAAATGGGCGATCACTCATCGTTCGGTTTTGTATGGTAATATGAAGAAGAATACAGGCTTCAAGTATCATTTAATTAGTCTTTTCTTTGTTTTTACGCTGACACGCTTTCCAGCACTCTTTGATTATATTGATATCGTAGTTTTATTAATTTCGGTCAATATAGTTTTTTAAATCCATTTCTCACAATATACACAAAATAAAATGTAAAGAAAACTAAATTTTCACAATTTTACATTTGAAACAAGCAAATATCGTTTTATTCAACTTTAGGTATATCTCAACAATGTCCTTAACATCTTTTTTTGTACAGATATTGCATCAACGTATAATATTCCGAAGGAAGATGATTACGCACATTTGTACTCGTCCACAAACGCAAGTCAGATAAATGACTACACAGATCTTTCATTTTATACTGTGGAGTGGACTCTGCAGAATAGCCGTATTATTTGAATTTACTGTCTACAAAACTGTCGTTGCTAAAAAAAATTGTCGTTCCTAAAATAATTGTTGTAAAAGTGATGTACATTATTTGTTTTATCAAATTAATTCTACAATTTAGCTATAAGTTTATTTTCTAAAGTAGACATTGTTACTTTTCAAAAGTACATCCAAAGAAAAATCTTCCTCAGACATTTGTACGGTGTGCTACACTGACGAACGCACATTTTCATACCCAGTGGTCACCTCTCTTGTTGTTTCCAATGCATTGAACGTTTAGAGGCTAATCGATGTCCGATATGTAATGTGACTTATGAAAACTATATTCGAGTTATAACACCATGAGATTTGTTCCAAGCAACATATATATTTTTTTTAAGACTGATCTTCACAAGTTTTAGATATAACAATGCAGTATTACTTGATACGATAGAATTATTTTATGTTAGAATCAATATCATACTTGTGCAATATGTGCAATATGTTACTTTTTAAAAGTTCTCTTAAATATTCTTTTATATAATTTGATTACGTTCTTGCGGACAAAATTATGAATTGTATTGTGCCAAAATAAGTTTAAGTTCGTTAAATACATATAGTTATTTATTTAAAGATTACACAAAGAAAAATGATAAAAGGCAAATAACGGTATTAAGCAGTATTATTTGAATTTACTGTCTACAAAACTGTCGTTCCTAAAAAAAATTGTTCCTAAAATAATTGTAAAAGTGATGTACATTATTTGTTTTATCAAATTAATTCTACAATTTAGCTATAAGTTTATTCTACAATTTAGCTATAAGTTTATTCTACAATTTAGCTATAAGTTTATTTTCTAAAGTAGACATTGTTACTTTTCAAAAGTACATCCAAAGAAAAATCTTCCTCAGACATTTGTACGGTGTACTACACTGACGAACGAATACACATTTTCATACCCTGTGGTCACCTCGCTTGTTGTTTCCAATGCATTGAACGTTTAGAGGCTAATCGATGTCCGATATGTAATGTGACTTATGAAAACTATATTCGAGTTATAACACCATAAGATTTGTTCCAAGCAACATATATATTTTTTTTAAGACTGATCTTCACAAGTTTTAGATATAAAAATGCAGTATTACTTGATACGATAGAATTATTTTATGTTAGAATCAATATCATACTTGTGCAATATGTGCAATATGTTACTTTTTAAAAGCTCTCTTAAATATTCTTTTATATAATTTGATTACGTTCTTGCGGACAAAATTATGAATTGTATTGTGCCAAAATAAGTTTAAGTTCGTTAAATACATATAGATATTTATTTAAAGATTACACAAAGACAAAAATGATAAAAGGCAAATAACAATATTAAGCAGTATTATTTGAATTTACTGTCTACAAAACTGTCGTTGCTAAAAAAAATTGTCGTTCCTAAAATAATTGTTGTAAAAGTGATGTACATTATTTGTTTTATCAAATTAATTCTACAATTTAGCTATAAGTTTATTTTCTAAAGTAGACATTGTTACTTTTCAAAAGATGTTTGATTATAGAAATCGAAAATAATTTTCTCTAATCAATATAAATACATAATTTGTTATTATATAGAGATTTTTAAATTTTGTTCAAATGCATGTAACGCCAAAGATTGTTTGACTGCTTTTCCATTGTTAAATGTAGTGTACCAGGAACTGCGGTTATATTTTAGCTTTAAAGAAAGTTTTATGATGTCAAGAATTTGAAAAATAAATATTTTTATTTCAGTAAATAAATATTACATAACAGGATATAACAATTTAAGACAAGTGTTGTTTTATACTGTTATATATAACATAGATACAAAATAAATTATACCAGGAAGATACACATAACATAAATAAAACTTTTGTATAACTTCCGTTTATGAGATTCAATAAAACGTTTCCCAAACTTATCTTAACCTTACTCTAATTACACCATGTGTAAAGCAGCCGTAATTAACCGCAACATCCGGACTTTCGGGAAACAAGACAAGGAATCAGATGCGAATTGCAACCGATGTGGAGGCCGTGTTCTCACTCCATTGTAAATTTAGCATAGTGCATTTTTTCGTGGCCGACTGATCGGTGTGCATCTTTTCGCGGCCGACTGATCGGTGTGCATCTTTTCGTGGCCGACTGATCGGTGTGCATCTTTTCGTGGCCGACTGATCGGTGTGCATCTTATCGTGGCCGACTGATCGGTGGTGCATCTTTTCGTGGCCGACTGATCGGTGTGCATCTTTTCGTGGCCGACTGATCGGTGTGCATCTTTTCGTGGCCGACTGATCGGTGTGCATCTTTTCGTGGCCGACTGATCGGTGTGCATCATTTCGTGGCCGACTGATCGGTGTGCAATTGAACGGTGTACGTCTGAGCGGTGTGCAACTGAACGGTGTGCATTTTTACGTGTCCGACTGATCGGTGTGCATTTTTTCGTGGCCGACTGATCGGTGTGCATTTGTTCGTAGCCGACTGAGCGGTGTCCATTTTTTCGTGGCCGACTGATCGGTGTGCATCTTTTCGTGGCCGACTGATCGGTGTGCATTTGTTCGTGGCCGACTGATCGGTGTGCATTTTTACGTGGCCGACTGAACGGTGTCCAATTGAACGATGTGCAACTGAACGGTGTACATTTGAGCGGTGTGCAACTGAACGGTGTACATCTGAACGGTGTGCATTTTTACGTGTCCAACTGATCGGTCTGCGTTTTTATGTGTCCAATTGAACCGTGTCCAAATGAACCGTGTGCAATGTTTCGTGTCCATTTCCTCCGTGTCCATTTGCCCCGTGTCCAATTGAAGGCCTCTCAGTTCAGGATCCCGCCCGCCGGGAACCGCAGGTTGAGAGCCACTGAAGTCACCCCCAGCGACCCGCGAACCGCGGACTTACCCCAATCGGCCGATAAGGGAGACCTTTTTTTTTATCGATGAGGAATCCCAGTCTTTACGGACACCCTTCGCCCTCTTCCGAGAGAAAGAGTTCCGGGTAGTGCGGGACTCCAGGCTGGTTGCATCGGGAGGGTCCCGTTAGCGCACGGTGCGATAGCGCACCAACCCGATAGCACACGAAAAATTGACACAATTCCCGATAGCGCACCAACCCGATAGCACACGTCCCGATAGCACACAAAGTAAATCGCGCACAATCCCGATAGCGCACCAACCCGATAGCGTACGGGTTCACTTTGCAACTTTTCACGCGAAGCGAGGGGGACGGGGTGGGTGCGGGAGGGGGGCCGAAGGCCCCCCTTGCACCCCCCCCCCGTGTGTGTGTGTGTGTGTGTGAGAGAGAGTGCGTGTGTGAGGGGATAGTGCTTTCATGCGCTATCGGGTTGGTGTGCTATCGGGTTGGTGCGCTATCGGGATTGTGCGCGATTTATTTTGTGTGCTATCGGGACGTGGGCTATCGGGTTGGTGCGCTATCGGGAATTGTGTCAATTTTTCGTGTGCTATCGGGTTGGTGCGCTATCGCACCGTGCGCTAACGGAACCCGCTCGTTGCATCCACCCAGACCAGACTACCTACTAAACCTCACCGGTCGCATCCTAACGTGAAACAGCCGGTCCCCCGGGAACCGCTTTCGCATCACTTCCGGGGAACCGTCACACGTCTGTGCAATCGCACAATATACTATGAACGAATCATGACTAAATAGACTGATCAGGCAGAGAAAACCCTCTCACCGGTCAGTTGAAAGCAATATTAACTATAGCGAGGTCCTCCGACGCCACGGTGCAATGTCGGAAGACCCCACCCGCCAAAAACGGAGGCTTACAATGGATCCGCAAGGACTGCGGGTCCCGCCCCCGCCATGACAGGATTTTAACACTCAGGTCGTACTCCGCAATACGACACACACACATATATAATCTGTCCGGATCTCCGCAGTGCAATAAACTTATGCACGTACACATATGTATCTTTACTATTTTTAAGCACAGTTTCATACTACCATCCGCTATGCAATGATAGTATCAAAATATGTATATCTAAATCAACAATACTATGTGTGTAGATATATGACTACTCAACTAATAGGATTAATAATAGGATTATTGTACATACATACACGTACACAGCCACCACTGTTTATACGACAAGACGCTAAAACGCATACCCGAAAGACACCACCAGGTAAACAGACACATTGGACTCATTCAATTGTGTCCCTCTCGTGACTAGCTGTATACGGTAATCTTAACCTATTTTAACCTGTACATAATTACTTAACTAATCATACTATGTACATGTGTATCAACACATAAATCAAGCTGTATACAATGATCTTAACCTATTTTAACCTGTACATAGTTACTTAACCAACTATACTATATACATGTATTTCAACACATGTATCTAGCTGTATACAATAATCTTAACCTATTTTAACCTGTACATAATTACTAAACTAACCATACTATGTGCATTTGTATCAATATATAATTTCCTCTCATGAGGATCCATCTAAAGGTAAGGCTGTAGGAGGGAGGGCCTCTGCCCTGGGGAGGTCCTTCCTCTCTCCCTAGTCCTTTCTTCCTCTTTAGCCATTAAAATCTGAGTACAAAATTCATCGAAAGAAAGCCAGTAGGATTCCTTCACGAGTATCGCATTCATGATAAAATCTAACGTAATATTAACCGGCCGTTCCACTTCCAGTCTTTGCAGCAATCTGTTCCGCATTTCGTTCCAAGCTGGACAACTTTCCAATGTGTGTTCTGGTGTGTCGTCTTCTTCCGCACAGTGGTTACAACCGGAAGTTTCCTTCTTACCGATTCGCCATAAGAAGTGTCCGAAACTTCCGTGCCCCGTTAGCATCTGGGTGCTATGATATGATAGACTTCCATATCTCCTCGCGATCCATCTATTCATAAGCGGAAGTATCACATTGATCGTGCGTTGCCCCCAGGCTCCAGGTCTTCTGAGGAGTAATTCCCATTGCCGGAACAGTAAAACGCTTTCTTCTTTCCTTATCTTTTCGACAGCCTCATCGTTATACGCATCAGTTAAGCGTAATTCTTTGATTCTGTCATGCTCTTCTCAAGCAGGACTCCAAGGTCCACGGTGGCATGCGCGCTAGTAAGGTGGCCGCATCGAAGGAGACGGTGCGATATGCCGAAATAACTCGGATCGCAATCGTGCGCTGTATTCTACGTAATGGCCTAATAACCCTCTCGGGGGAGGATGACAATACGCTTGCCCATACGGGTGCGGCGTAGGTAAAAACGGATGTAAGGACCGTTGCGTAAAAATGCCGTTTCCTCTCGCTAGGCCCACGCAAATTGGGCATTAACCTACTTAACGCTCTAGTCATCCTATTCAGTTTCTCTTCTATATAATTAAAATGGAAACGGAATCTCCATGTGCTGTCGATTAGCACCCCGAGGTATCTCATAGATTCGGCCGTCTGAATATAAGTATCGCCGACCTTGATAGAGGGCATAACCTTCGGTTTCTTATTATAGAACAATACCGCCTCGGTTTTATTCTCCGCAATCCTCAGACCTAATTCAGTGATGTGCTTACGAACCCGAGCGATCTGTATATTAGCATTAACGATAGTCGCGAATAGTCTGTTCGAAGAGGACAGAATCATTGTATCGTCTGCATAACAAAGTATTTTACAACCCTCTTCCAGCGGAAGCCGTAAAACCGAGTCGAAGGCGATGTTCCACAAGAGTGGTCCGAGGACCGATCTCTGTGGAACACCGGCCCAAACCTGCCGCTCCACAGTCTGTCCTACATCATTTTTATAAATAATACTTCTGCATGACAAGTAGCTGCCAACCATTCGCCTGAGATATAGAGGGAATTTCTTCTTCTCCATGGCCGTTAATATTACCGACCATGGGACAGAGTTGAATGCATTGGCTACATCCAATCCCACTGCTATCGCGTAACCACCCTCCGAGATGATCTCGCTAGTAAAGACCTTTACGCAGTTCAACGCATCCATCGTAGACCTAGCGGTCCTGAAACCGAACTGGTTTTCACAGAGAATTCCGGATTGTCGTTTAGCCAGCAATTCAGTCTGTCCGCAATGACCCTCTCGAAAATCTTGCTTATATCGTCAAGAAGACAGATTGGCCGTGCTTTAATCATAGTACCAGATTTAGAGGATCCCTTAGGAATCAGCACTAAAACGGCCCGTTTCCAGGCGGATGGAAAAATACCCTCTCTAAAACAGTGTAAATAGCTCAGCCAGATGACACTACGATCTGAGGAACGCACTTCCATACACCTGCCTTGATACTGTCCGGACCAGGGGCAGCATTCCTAACATCCCGTCTGATAGTAAATACTTCTACTTCGCGCATAAGAACACGCCATTCTTCGGACCACTCTTCTTGCTGACCAAGAGCCGCTCTACGATCTGCAATAACAGGGAAAAGCGTATCCAGAAGCTGATTCAAGACCGTACTATCTAGGGTCTCGGACAAGGTAGGGCTAGTGCGTCTCAACTTATTTAGGACTAGCTTGTAGGGTAGCCCCCAAGGGTCTTTATCGATGGTCAAAATAAGCTCATTCCAAGCCTTTCCTTTTGCTTTCTTAATAGCGGCTCTTAATGCTTTTTTTGCAAGCTTATAATTTGTCAAATCTGTATCCGAGTATTGTTTTGCCTAGATTTAGTAAGGCGCCTACGAGCCTTCACTACCGCTTTGCGAAGATCCGAAATTTCTTCCGTCCACCAATGGACACTTCTGCGACTATTTCTCGCAGCTATCTTTGGAGTTGATACGTTACAAGAATCCTTGACTTTATCCATCAACCAAGACGTGTACCGATCAGGAGACTGAGCATTTTCCCCCGGATTACATGCAACGAGGAACTCCAAAACAGCAGCGAACACTTATCCATCCGACGGAAATTCCACCTTCTTTTGTTAGTAATATAACCCATCAAATCCGAGCAATACTTCGAAGTCTATATAAAAGTGGTCCGATAATGATTCGAGGTCTTCTCTTACCGACCAATGCCTTATTGCTCTTAGGAGGTTTGAGGTTACCCAGGTAAGATCGATGACTGATCTACCTTGCGGCCTTACACACGTAAAGACTCCACTCTGATTTAGAAGGCGCAGATCATATGAAGCCGCAAAACGCTCCATTAAAACACCCCTCCTATTCGTAACAGAAGGGTCCCAGAGGCTAGACTTAGCGTTTGTCTCCTAGTAAAATTGGTCCGGTTAAAGTCGTAAAATAGTTACTTAACTCATCAAGCATGCGTTCAAAGACTAATACAGTAACGTTTGGAGATACATAACAGGATATTATATTAATTTCTCCTAGCTTTACAATGACGAAGCCTGTACCGCTACATATTAATTTGCAATTGTTGTTCGCAGAAGCCTCAACGTTCCAGAGAATTGCCGCAAGGTTGTCCCTGCTAACAAACCATCGGCTAGTTATAGAAACATTCCTGGGCAGTTCCGAAATAATAGATAAACCAACGTTCGACTCCAACATGCGTTGCTTGAGAAGGTCAAAAGCAGACCAGCTCCGATTAAGATTAATCTGAATTAATTTAATTTTTATATAGAAAAAGACATCCTGAATTAGAGCAGTTCCTCCTACTGTTCTTTGAGCCTTATACACCCTGTTAGGGAAACCTTGATTTTCCAGACAGCGCATAGAACCAATTCTATGCCTGCATTCTTTGTTAATTTCCGCGCAAATCAGACACATGGGCGGCGAATTACATTCTTTAACAGAATGTCCCGCAGAACCACAGCGGAAACAAATTCCAGCCCTATCAATATCAGCCTTACAATTGTTTTTAACATGGCCAAATTTCCAACAACAGAAACATTGAATTGGCCTTTTTTTCAACAGCTCGAGACGAACTACCGTCCATCCGAGCGCGACTGCCTTTTTCCGCGATCTTAATGGCATATTCGAGCGGGCAACGTGCCCACGCTACGCCCATTCCATCGCGCATAAAATTAATTTTACTAATCGTAAGCTCGCTCGGCAAGCAACCACTAATCTTCTCGAGTGCATAGCCAATTTCCTCTTTCGTTGTAGTAGGATCAATTCCTCTTAACCTGATTTCTCCAGTTGCCACTGGGTTACTTACTTTGGCATCTTCTTTTAGAACGTTTCCTAGTGTGCTACACAAGGTACTCGCAAGCCTCTTTCCATCCGGGCCGGGAAGTTCGATAATTAGGGCGCCGTTCATGTCCCTACGCATGCGAACATTTTCAATACCAAGGCTACCTAAGGACACATTTTGCTTAGCTTTGCTCAAAATTTGAGCATATGTAGCTCCATCCTTCTTTCCGGTGATGGTAACCACCGCTGGTTTACTAGTTAGTTTTTTTACCTTAGGTTTAGTAGACATAGACCTTTGTCCTCTGTCCTTATCATCCAATCTGTAATGTACTACACTCGAACCAGAATCTGGTGTATCATAATATTGATTCAAATAAGGGATTATTCTATTTTGTACAGCTGATCTCCTATTACGCTTATTCGCGACCATCTTCCATTCGTTACGGGGTGGAACTAACTGTTGATTTCCGATTACCTTAATATCGTTTCTACTTGTTTTGTGTACATACTTATTATTACTATTGTTATTGTTATAATTCACGCTAGTCTTAGTATTAGATCTCTTCTTATTTGTAACGTCCTTAGTATTAATAATTCCCGTTATTTCATCTCCGTTAGGGGCAACCGTTTCAGCCCAGTCCATTGTATCGGACCCATAGGGCCATTGATCATCTTCAATTTCCTTTCTATGCGTGTACTCCATATCAGTCGAGCAACCTGGAGTACAATGTAAGTTATAGTCTGCATTTGCGTGCTTCGATTGCTTTGTTTGCTGTATTTGTTGTTTTTTCTCCTTACTTAATATATTGTCTTCCTTTTTGTCTTTTGAGACCACCTGGGACTGAACATAGGGGCCGCAACCTTCCTTCAGAGCGTTGACCTCGCCCTCGAGCCTAATAGCCCTGCGAAGATCGTTAATTTCTTTCTCCTGCCTGTCTGTTTTCCTCCTTGCCACGGCGAGATCCTCTCTAAGTTGGAGATTCTGCGTTTTAAGATGTACGACGTCCCCTGTAGCTTCCAATTTTTCAACCATTGCACCGACAATATTAACTGCCGTAGCCCTGCAATCTTTCAGCATTCCAGCTATTCTACCGGAGATATTACTACAGAGATATCTCTGTCTCTCCATCTCCGCGAGGTGATCTAAACAGGCGGCACCAAGCTCGGCACCGCTCATCTTTAGCCATTTTTCTCTGGTGTAACCTATCTCTAGGTCCACTTTGTCTCTGGGTACTATTTCAGGAACACGCCTTTTGCCTTT
Source organism: Camponotus pennsylvanicus (assembly GCA_023638675.1). Lineage (NCBI taxonomy): Eukaryota > Metazoa > Arthropoda > Insecta > Hymenoptera > Formicidae > Camponotus > Camponotus pennsylvanicus. The sequence goes on from JALHBL010000442.1 coordinate 78,608, forward strand.
AGTTGTACGAATCGGGTTTTTTAAGGTAGTGTCTTTAGGCTTACCTTTATTCTTATTTTTAATACTCTTTGTTTCCTTCTCCACTGATATTAGAGTTCTTCAGACGACTCATAGTAGCTTTTATTTGTTTTATTCTTTCTTTTCTTTGAGGATTTTTTATTTTTAGAGGATGACGTATATGTCCCGCTTGATATACTTATTTCCTCAGTGATAGATACGACGCTATCTTCCGCCTCATCCTCAGTTCCTCTGTTCATATCTGTGGATTTACAGATTGTATCCGTTTTACTCTGATTAATGCTTTTATTTAAGTTGTCTATTTTAGTCATCATTCTGTCCAACCTTACAGTCATTAACTTATCGAACCCCGCTTTAATCTTACTTTTCTCTTCTTTCTTCTTTTGACTTCTGGTAATCCTGCTTTCTTTTTCAGGGGAAGGAATGAAACCTACCTTCAGCTAATTGCTTGTATTCAACCTCCATTTCTTTATCCGAACTTATCATGTCAGAGGCTTGCTCTCCCACCTCTGTCAGCGCAGTGTTTGGAGGCACATACGCGGCGACCACTCTAGTTTTGTTGGGTCTGCTAGGGGTGTTAATTATCCCTGCATTATCTTCATTGGATTCAGGAGAGGCAATTGCCTTCCTCTTTCCCTTTACGCAGTGTGAGGCAGCTTCCTCTTGCCTCCGACTAGGACTGGCTTCCAGTTGCTGTTGATCAGGAGCCATTTCTTTAACTGCAGCAGTCGCATTTTCCTCATGCACGCACGCTGCACCCATGCATGAGTTCCCCTAGCCGGATGACGACCTGGCAATGCCGGGTACCGCGTCACCATGCCGGTCCGAGGTTCCGAACTCCCCGGAAGTTAATTCATTTATATGTGCCATATCCATATAAGAATGTACGTGGGTTTTAATTTGGGGTGCCCCTCCCCTAGGACAGAATTCAAGACGACTGGGGGTCCGTCCGACCTTATTCGATCCCGCGGTGCTTGCGGGTTCGTGCACGCAGGAAGATGGCGAGGACCTCTGTTTGCAACCAAGATGTTCGTGGCACAACGATTTACGTGAGGCATCTTCAATACGCGCGTCTATGTCGTGCAAAATTGCCTTTTTGTATTGGACTTCCTCGCTTAACTTGCTTAAATTTAACTCCGATTTGTCGATTTCGCGAAGTATAGCTTCTCTATCAGTTGGAATGGTAGAAAGATCATGTAGCCTATCTCGATCCGCTCCATGCCCCTGTACTTCAGGGGAGGAACCCGCTCTAAGGATACTTATCTCATGGTTTAAATCCCTTTCTCGCAGCGTATCTTAATCCTACTTATGAGGTACTTCCAAGCCGATGTCATTAATTGCTCATGGTCAAACAGCATACGAGAAAGAGCAATGCATGTACGCACCGTGTTTCGAGTGTTTATTTTATCATTGTGTAAAAATAAATCCTCAAGTTGATATAGACTACGTGTTAATTTACTAAACAACTCATCGGAGGTAACGCCAACACGCATTAACCCCCCGATATAGGCTTCAATGTCTAGAATTTCACCCATCTTAAAGATTCCAACAGATCAAATAAAGTAAAATTTACTCTCTGTTTAATACCGCAAAAGTCGGAATCAGATTATAACTATTAATAACAACTATAAATAATTAATTAATGTAGACGAACTCAATCATAGTAAAAGGATAGTTCAGGTCACTAAGAAGCCTATCCATGCAATGCGCATACAAATCGTGTGGTGTATATTTACTGCGCACGTCAATTTTACTCCTGACGTTGTGCACTAAGAGGGGGGGCCGAGTAGGTGCAAATTCACCCCATGCGCATCGCCCTGCGAGCACACATACCGACTGCGCAGCCAAGGAAGTTTGCACTTTCGGTCTTCAGATTGGATACCTACTCCAACAGGTAAACACACCCGTACAATTGTTTCCGCTTAAAAACGAAGGGACAACCCAGTTACAACAATTCAATATTTAGACTCTTATTTCAACAATTACCAGTGTTCCACTAATAATATTAATACTATACTATCTTATAATATATACATGTCGCAAAGTACCAGCCATACTCGGAATTCCTTTAAAACTATAAGGAAGGCATCCTGCCAACGTCAGCCGTCTTTACGAACACTACTCATGAGGACGCAGCTTAACATTTGAGCAAGCGACTCTCCACTCTATACAAAGTCTAGTCCTAGGCCACCTGTTAGAGAAATTCGTTGCCCGCACAAAGACAACTTTCCAACCGGTTATAATTAGCAACAAATTAATTATAATTCAATAATTGTTAATTCTCTGTGTCGTCAGGAACCGCCGGGATGCTAACTGCGGGGAACTACGGATTCACAGCAGTACCTCAGAGGACCAGTCGATATATCGATACTAACATACAAAATGCAAGACTAATAACAGAGTAAGCAACAAGCGCAGCAACAGTGGTCACAGTGGTAACAACTGTGTCAGGAAGAGAAATAATGCTAACCTCTCCTCATATTCATCACAATATTTGTTAACTACAACGCCAGCGCAAATAGCAGGTACGCCATGCAATAATTTTCCCACAATAAAAGCAAATTAACATCGAATACTCGATTCATCAGCTATATCTACATATCTCATATCAATTTAATATTTACATTTCCATAGGTTAACCTATGAATTGACCCCGTCTCCACGCTTGGCCTCCAAGAAATAAGCCTGGATTCCGGCACTTGAATGCGATAAATGTCAAACAAATTCCGCAATCAACGACAATACCTGCTGTTATAATAATCATCAACGCCGAAAGAATCCTCAAATAAGGCTATTGCGTATACAAAGGTTATAACTGGGTAAAGAATTAATAATAAGTTCTCAACTAGCCTTTGAAAATAATCTCATGATCGTTGTCCGTACCTATCTTCCAGTAATATTATCGCTTATAGTATAATTACAACTAAAAGGTTAGGAATGAGTTATAATATCGAAAACTGGCAGGTATCGATGTTAACTTAAATTACAAATTTAAATACGTTTAAAAGGCTTAAGACCAACGGCAGTTATTAATGCGTGAAATTAATACAAAAACATAATAAATTATATAATAAAATATCCGAAAGATACAAATTACATTAAAACGAACATGACAAACGCTCGCGTTTCAATTCAATTCGAGTCCTTTTCAATGTCAGAATTAAATATAAATTAAAACCGTTGGAGAATAAACTCTAAGAATATAAACCGTAACGCATGAAGGTCGGTAAATAAAAGCGCACGGAAATATGGAAAAACGCATATGTCGCTCGAAGATCGCCAATACATATGAAAATCGCAAATCATGATCCATCAATCGCAAATATTCGGCAAATGCAACGCAAATTCGCGAATTATTAGAAAAATTATATATTATCATTATTCCGCCTCCGGGGTATTCCTTGAAAGAGCCGTTACCTGTTATCACAGCCATCCAAAAAAGCCAGGAATAAAGCCTTCCACAGCTAATACCATCCTTCTGTAGCCATCCCAACAAAATTAATAATAAAAAATAAATAAATAAAAAATAAAAAATAAAAAAATTAAAAATTAAAAAATTAAAAAATAAATAAAAAATACTGCGATCAAGCGGTATGACGTACCAAGGAGGCCCGAAAGTATTATACAGAAGCACAGAATATCCCCTTCAAGGAACAACCAAGAGAACAACACAAAAGCACCATAATTAAGAGATGCATATTAAGTAATAAATCTCAACGTACTGTGTACTTTCGAAATTCACGAACAACTAATCAACAAGGGTCAAACATTATATTATTCGAAACGAACCACTCAAGAATACGAATGTTGGCAATACAAAAAGAGGTAACAAAGAAAACACTATGGAGGCGAGAGATGACGCAGGATAAGCAAACAAGGACAGAAATAAATCTCGCGGGAGTTTTAACACTTCACTTTTGACATTTTTAAATTAACGGTATATATGATTTATCCAACATATCCGTATCACTTTGAACATTAAGACCCTTAAGTTGTTGAGAGTTATGAAGCATCTCTGAAATTAACCTTTTTCTATAAGAAGGTTCTTCGTCTAAAATTAAAATATTATCCCAGTCAAACTCATGTCCATCTAATCTATGACCCGAAACCACAGAGAGTGGTTCAGATGGTCTATTAATGTTCGCCTTATGTTCTTTAATCCGAGTGGATAATTTTCTGCCAGTTTGACCCACATAAGATGAATCACATTCTTTACAACAAATTTTGTAAATAACATTCGAATGGCTCAATCTGTCAATAGGATCTTTATATAATTTTATAAAGAAATTTAACTTATTGTTGACCGTAAAAGCTAGTTTCCTGTTGTAAGAATTAATTAACTGTAGAAATTTGTAGGGAATATTATTAATAAAAGGAACCACAAAAAATGACTGAGGTAAACGGAGGTTGGGAGGTAGACGGAGGTTGGGAGTAATCAGAAACCACCATGTGGTTGTTAGAGATTAAGGATCTAATTCTGTTCCCAATGTTCCTAAAAATGAAATCAATCGGATAATCATTGCTAATGAGAATTTCTATTATAAATTTTAAATTATCTTCATGGAAGCGAGGGTGCGAAAGTTTAAAAACCCTATCCGTCAGACCTATAATAACCCCTTTTTTATGTGATATCGGATGATGTGAAAGAAAATTCAGAAACCTCCCTGAAAACGTAGGTTTTTGATACCAGTTAAATTCCAAGAAATTGTTTCTAATAGTAAGAGTCATGTCCAAGAAATTGATAGAGCTGTTATTGGAATATTCGATGGTGAATTGTAATCTTTTGTGGACAGAGTTAAAAACTCGGAGAATATGAGGAATTTGAAGAGAAGGAGCTGCCAACAAAATGTCATCAACATACCTAACGTAGAACGACAGATGAAACGGGAAAGAGAGAATAGCCCTATTTTCTAGATCCTGCATAACTATGTCGGCTAACGTGTGGGAGAGAGGGGACCCCATGGGCATACCAAAAATCTGTCTGTAAATAACACCATTAAATTTAAAAAAAGTAGAATCTAAAATAAGTTTCAGAGCAATCAAAAATTCGTTATAAGGAATATTCATATTATGTTCAATCAAATGCCATTTCTTTGCAACTGCACCAATAATCAAGTCATGTGGTACATTAGTAAACTTAAATTAATGATAAACGCGTCACTGAAATATATTCCTTGTAACCACATCAACAGAAAAGATTACATACCATGCGATGCATATGTGAAACTATAAACAGTGAATAATTAGATATAATATAATAATTAATACCATTAACGATGTCGGATTACAGTTCCATTAAATCTTATAATCATTTACGCTCTTTCCAATAAATTATTTGTACTTCCAGGATATTACAGTGCTCATATGCATGCATAATCCAAGGAAATATACAGAGCTCGATACCGTCAAGACAATATGCGTACAACTAATAAGGATTCTGAAAACAATTCTATTTTAAGGCCAACACAGATCGCTCTCCAACTATTCTATAAGTATATATATATATATTATTGGATAATATTAATAAATGCAGAAGACAAACTTTATCCTTTCATATAAATGTCTAATATATACGGTTAGCTCTAACAAAAATCCAAGTAATAACAGACTTAAATAATACACGTTCAGTCGCGTATTCTGATACTCGTTCAGACCGATAATAACATTCACAATGCATTATATCAATTCCCTAGGTATCATGTACTTGTTTATAGTATTGCTGTATTGTCTGCATCAACCAATACCATATTTTAATATTTTATATTTTGCAGATTAATAAATTCCACAAAAAGTCATAAATGACTCTACATCGACATAGTATTGCCACCTGGCTTCCGCAACAAAATCGAGCATCATTAGTATATGGTTTATACTTCTATCTCTATATATAATGTATTACACACGGATCATGAAGTACAATCAAGCCAGCAGTGCGAATAGCCAGATGTTGCTAAAGAAATATAAACTTAACTAAAATTAAGAGAGAACACTTATCCTATAGTACATAGGTTAATTTTATATCTATCTTACTAACGTCCTTATTATTACTTTCGATGTAAATATCCTCAGCAATTACATTTTTAGCGCAATTCTTCCCGATGTTAAATCTTTTATTTATACATTATTCATGGATCCGACTAATCCTATCAATCAGTCCATATATATTCCGTTTATATTTATAACACATTTATATCTATCAAGAGACACGGTAGTGTCTTTGCTAAGTTCGCGTAAGCAACAAGACGCGCGCCGTGTATCTTTACGCGAGTCGGATAGATGAGAGCACTCGATATTTTTAGTTCACATATATTCGCTGAACGGATCGAGTTCTTACTAGGCTTAATCGATAGCCTGAGTTTGATTTATATAATGAAAGTGTCTTTAGTTTTGCTGTACGTATACTATGAACGGAGCTATTATGACGTGAATGTCGAATTGTGAAAAATTTTTATTAAGAAACGTCTCCCTTGTCATCGTCATCGTCGCCCAAATCTCCAGCCAATGAGGAAGCGCAAAAGTTGTACGGTTGGCGCATTCGACATAAGATTGCGCTAGCGGCGCTCCGTGATATTACTGTTCGCTCGGTTTTGACAGGTAGGTTAAGTTTGCCAGAGTGCATTTATAATAAATAAATATAAAGGTTAACTTCGCGTAAATAAACTCAATCAACAACTGTCCGGCTCGCGTATAGATTAATTAATAATTAATAGTTTAATCAGGTAAGAAATAAATAAATCATTATTGCATATGCAGAGATAACTGATATAATCTTTACAAATAACTTGATGCGTTGAAAACTAGTAAAAATTGTATTTATTTAGGTACATTCAATTATATATAAATAAATATATTTATTTATATACACTTGAATATACTTATATACAATTCTTGCTAGTTTTCAACGAACCAACTTATTTATAAAGATGCATGTATTATATAAAATAAGTTATCTTGCGTGTGCAATAATTCAGAAAGTATATATATATAGTCACTTCTTCATAATATAAGCTTCTTTACACGCAAACTGTTCTTGCAGTATTTAAATTAGATTAATAATGTTGAATCTTTACACGCAAACTGTTCTTGCAGTATTTGAATTAGATTAATAATGTTGAATCTTTACACGCAAACTGTTCTTGCAGTATTTAAATTAGATTAATAATGTTGAATCCTATCTGTATTAGTACATATGTTCTTAAATCATTATTGCGTATGCAAGATAAAATATATAATACATGCATCTTTAAGAATAACTTGGTTCGTTGAAAAAGAGTTTCATAATTTCCTAAATATAATTCTTGCTATTTTTCAACGAACCAAGTTATTATTAATAAAGATGCATGTGTTATACGTTATCTTACATTTGCAATAATGATTTAAGAGCATATGTATATATTAATGCAGATAGAATTCAACATTATTAATCTAATTTAAATATTGCAGGAAGTTTGCTTATAAAGAAGTTTACATAAAGAAGTGTCTATATACTTTGTGAATAGTTCAGTCAAGTGAGAAATAAATCATTACTACGTATGCTCTTGAATCATTATTGCGTATGCAAGATAATGTACTCATTGAAAACTAGCAAATATCTTCACAAATAACTTGGTTCGATGAAATCTTTTTCAACGAACCAAGTTATTCTTAAAGATGCAGGTATTACAAAAGTTTTCTTGCATATGCAATAATAATTTAAGAGCATATGTATATATTAATGCAGATAGAGTTCAATACTATTAATCTAATTTAAATATTGCAGGAAGAGTTTGCTTATAAAGAAGTTTACATAAAGAAGTGGCTATATACTTTGTGCATAGTTCAATCAGGTAAGAAATAAATCATTAAAACACATGTTCTTGAATAATTATTGCGTATGAAAGATAACTTTTGTAATACGTGTATCTTTAAGAATAACTTGATTCGTTGAAAAAGATTTCATCGAACCAAGTTATTTGTGAAGATTCTTGCTAGTTTTCAACGAGTACATTATCTTGCATACGCAATAATGATTCAAGAGCATACGTATTAATGATTTATTTCTCACTTGACTGAACTATTCACAAAGTATATAGACACTTCTTTATGTAAACTTCTTTATAAGCAAACTCTTCCTGCAATATTTAAATTAGATTAATAATATTGAATTCTATCTGCATTAATATATACATATGCTCTTAAATCATTATTGCAAATGTAAGATAACGTATAACACATGCATCTTTATTAAGAATAACTTGGTTCGTTGAAAAATAGCAAGAATTATATTTAGGAAATTATGAAACTCTTTTTCAACGAACCAAGTTATTCTTAAAGATGCATGTATTATATATAGTACAAAAAAGAGTGATATCCCTAAAAAAATTACCCTTTTAAAAAAAAGGTAAAAAAAAGTGCTAAGCGCGTAAAAAACAGTATATGAATTTGCAAAATAGTGTATTATTAACTCTAAAAAACTACTGTAAAAAACCTCTCTCCAAAATAGGATTATTTTAATCTACAAAATAGTTATTTTAATCTGCACAAAATAGTGTTATTTTAAACCGTAAAAAACTGTTCTACAAATTATTTTAAGTTTGTGTAAAATATATACTACAAAAATAATGATATGAAAAAAATTGTGCTGTGAAAATAAACTTATAAAAATATTTTAACCAAAAAAAGTATACAAAATAGTTGTTTTAATTTTCTACATTATATCCTAGAAAAATAATGATATCCAAAAATTACGCTAATTGAAAATAAAAACAAAATATTTTAACTAAAAAAGATTGTACAAAATAATTGTTTTAATTTCCTACAAATAATATTAAAAAGTTGCGCCGACTGAATAAAAATTTTCACTATAAAATATACATTTCTTTTTTATTTCCAATATTAAAAGGAAAATGATATTAAATGAATTGTAATATATCTATTATAAAAAATCGTTGAAAATATGAACAATCATATACATTGCAATAATCATATGCATATATCCTGAAGTTTAATTAAAAAAAAAAAAAATGATAATACAAAATATAAAATTAAAAATTATTTAAAAAATTAAAAATTAGAAATTAATAAAAAAAAATAAAAATTTATATAACAATTAAAAATTAATACATATAAAAAAATTTTAGTTAAAAAACAGCGCTGCTAATTTCATTAGCACATTATTCAGCGTAGCAGCGCTGTTTTTTAACTAAAATTTTTTTATATGTATTAATTTGTAATTGTTATATAAATTTTTATTTTTTTTATTAATTTCTAATTTTTAATTTTTTAAATAATTTTTAATTTTGTATTTTGTATTATTTTCTTTTTTTTTTTTTTTAATTAAACTTCAGGATATATGCATATGATTATTGCAATGTATATGATTGTTCATATTTTCAACGATTTTTTATAATAGATATATTACAATTCATTTAATATCATTTTCCTTTTAATATTGGAAATAAAAAAGAAATGTATATTTTATAGTGAAAATTTTTATTCAGTCGGCGCAACTTTTTAATATTATTTGTAGGAAATTAAAACAATTATTTTGTACAATCTTTTTTAGTTAAAATATTTTGTTTTTATTTTCAATTAGCGTAATTTTTGGATATCATTATTTTTCTAGGATATAATGTAGAAAATTAAAACAACTATTTTGTATAACTTTTTTTGGTTAAAATATTTTTATAAGTTTTTATTTTCACTTAGCACAATTTTTTTGATATCATTATTTTTGTAGGATATATTTTACACAAAATTAAAATAATTTGTAGAACAGTTTTTTACGGTTTAAAATAACACTATTTTGTGCAGATTAAAATAACTATTTTGTAGATTAAAATAATCCTATTTTGGAGAGAGGTTTTTTACAGTAGTTTTTTAGAGTTAATAATACACTATTTTGCAAATTCATATACTGTTTTTTACGCGGATAATATTCTACGTCTAATTAATAGTGTAATGTGAAAATTCATCAATACAATATTGCTATAAGGCTAAATTCTTAGCTAAATGCGTAAAGTAGCTAACTTTATATAACATATGATTTTTATAAGAGCTTGATGCAATAATCAATAAGTATAAGTGTAACATATGATTACAAAATCAATATTAATATTAATTATACTAATAATAATAATAGTATTTAAATTTACCAACATTTGAGAAACTATTATGTAAAATGGAAATAAACCAACTAGCAATGTTTAATATAATGTATTATATAAGTAAGATAGGTTTAATAATTAGATTAATTAAGCTTAGTCAATCTAAATCAAACGATGAATAATCAGGAGTGATATATCTAATTTCCGCTACCTTAGCTTATAATTGTATGCCACAAGCAATATCTCACTATCAAGAATTTAACTATCATTAATGTATTGTCAATAAGACACTATAATCAATCCGCACTTTTATGCATATATAAAATTATATGTTTATATACTCATAATTCATTTGATATATGCAAGTTATATGAAGCATCTCAAAATCTACGTTTCGCTTTATAATCAGGAAGTGATATAACTAACCCACTACGCTTAGCTTATAATTGTATACAATTATAAGATAAGCGTAGTGGAAGTTAGTTATATCACTTCCTGATTATAAAGCGAAACGTAGATTTTGAGATACTTCATATAACGCATATATCAAATGAATTATGAGTATATAAACATATATAATTTTATATATGCATAAAAGTGTGCGGATTGATTATAGTGTCTTATTGACAATACATTAATGATAGTTAAATTCTTGATAGTGAGATATTGCTTGTGGCATACTATTATAAGCTAAGGTAGCGGAAATTAGATATATCACTCCTGATTATTCATAGTTTGATTTAGATTGACTAAGCTTAACTAATCTAATTGTTAAACCTATCTTACTTATATAATACATTATATTAAACATTGCTAGTTGGTTTATTTCCATTTTACATAATAGTTTCTCAAATGTTGGTAAATTTAAATACTATTATTATTATTAGTATAACTAATATTAATATTGATTTTGTAATCATATGTTACACTTATACTTATTGATTATTGCATCAAGCTCTTATAAAAATCATATGTTATATAAAGTTAGCTACTTTACGCATTTAGCTAAGAATTTAGCCTTATAGCAATATTGTATTGATGAATTTTCACATTACACTATTAATTAGACGTAGAATATTATAGATATAAATGTGTTATAAATATAAACGGAATATATATGGACTGATTGATAGGATTAGTCGGATCCATGAATAATGTATAAATAAAAGATTTAACATCGGGAAGAATTGCGCTAAAAATGTAATTGCTGAGGATATTTACATCGAAAGTAATAATAAGGACGTTAGTAAGATAGATATAAAATTAACCTATGTACTATAGGATAAGTGTTCTCTCTTAATTTTAGTTAAGTTTATATTTCTTTAGCAACATCTGGCTATTCGCACTGCTGGCTTGATTGTACTTCATGATCCGTGTGTAATACATTATATATAGAGATAGAAGTATAAACCATATACTAATGATGCTCGATTTTGTTGCGGAAGCCAGGTGGCAATACTATGTCGATGTAGAGTCATTTATGACTTTTTGTGGAATTTATTAATCTGCAAAATATAAAATATTAAAATATGGTATTGGTTGATAGTAGTGAGTCTAGGCCGGTGGGGGTGACGTCACGAGGGGGGTGACGTCACGGGGGGGTGACGTCACGAGGGGGGTGACGTCACGTACGGGGGGTGACGTCACGGAGGGGGTGATGACGTCACGTGCGGGGGATGATGACGTCACGTGCGGGGGATGATGACGTCACGTGCGGGGGAGTGACGTCACGTGCGGGGAAGGGGGGATCCGCGGCGCGAGCGATGGACGAGGGGGTCCGCGCGGGAAGGGGGGATCCGCGGCGCGAGCGATGGACGAGGGGGTCCGCGCGGGTAGGGGGGGATCCGCGGCGCGAGCGATGGACGAGGGGGTCCGCGCGGGTAGAGGGGGATCCGCGGCGCGAGCGATGGACGAGGGGGTCCGCGCGGAGAAGGGGGGATCCGCGGCGCGAGCGAGGAGCCGCGCGGGGAAGGGGGATCCGCGGCGGGCCCGCGATATGTCCACGTGTGAGAAGGACGGTGCACTGGTGTGAGAAGGATAGCGTTAAGTGTGTGAAGAGGACAGTGCGACAAGGATGACATCAAGTGTGACAAGGACGACATCAACATACGACAAGGATGACGTCAACGTGGAACAAGGACGACGCATTGTAAGATGCTGCATAGGTGGGAGAAGGATGACGCAAAGGTAAGTGAGCAACGAGCATATGAAAGAGAGAGAACGATAATATCGCGAAGAGAACGCATACGAAAGAGAACGATAATAGCGCGAGAACAACGTGTGCGAGAGAGAACGATAATAGCTAAGATAACGCGTGCGAGCGAGAACGAAGATATCGCGAGACTTACAACTAACGCGAGACTTAGAACGATAGCGCGTACGAAAGAGAGAGAACGATAAATTCTTACAACTAGCGCAAGAGAGACGCAAGGGATAGGAGCGCAAGGAGAGGCGCGTAAATAACCGATTTTTTCTTTTTTTTTTAAATTAAAATATATAATTTATTATAGTGTGTATAAATACATTTTGTTGTGTGTGTGTGTGTGTGTGTGTGTGTGTGTGTGTGTTTCTAATAATAAAATAATATGTAATAATAAAATAAAAAAGATATATAAAAAAGAAATAATATATAATATAAAATATACAATTTAATTAAAAAAAAAAAATAATAATAAGAAATAAAATTTAAAAAAAAAAATATATATATATAACGGGGGAGGGGACGATGCGCCGGGCTAAAGGGAGGCCGCTTCTGGAACAGAAAAAGAGGAAAGATGTATTAATAAAAAACCTAGTCACAATAAAACTTATAGAAGGAAAAATATGTACTTACATCTATATCCATTATATAAGCCATTGGGCGCCCGGATCTCCCCGGGCACCCAAATCTCCTCTTCCACGTAGGGCTCCTCCCCGAAGAGCCGCCGCAGGTCAAAAATGTCCTCCTCGTCCTGGGAACTCTCCGGGGTGTCGCCCCACATATAGGAGAGATTGTATCTCCTTACCCGACGCTCCGCCCGCACCCACTGCCGGCGCCGGATATTCATAAACCCAGGGATTTGAACCTCATCCTGGGACTACATTAAAAAATATAATTAGTATAAATACACGCTTTTTTTTTTTTTTTTTTTTTTTTTTTTTAATATTCGCAAATGTAATACTTACATCCCAATGGAAGGCCAGCTTAACGAGCAAAACACATAGCAGGTCGAAGAAATATTGCTTCCACCCTGAGCAATTTTCTAAAATGCTATCCATTATTTTTTTTTTATTTAATATACTCCACGCACTTCTAAACTCTTCTCGCACACGATTCAGAACTTTCTGATGAGAGAACGAGGTCTCGGCACGAGGTTTTATAGTAGAGATGTGGCATTATCACCATATCAAAAACGCGTCGTAAGACAAAAGTACGGTCCCATGAAACTCAGCGTGGTATAAAATATAATATTAATATTATCATATCGCGACTTTGCGAAAAGACAACGAGGTCTCGGCACGAAACTTTAGAATAGGGACATATCAGTATCGCTTTACCAAAACGCACCGTAAGACAAAAGTATGCATGTTCCCATGCAACTTAGCATGATATAATATAACATTATAATATAATGCATCAACCCTGCTCGAAAGGTCATCGAACGGCTATCCGAACACCCGTCAAACGGTTATTGAACGCTCGTCGAACGGAAACGAACGGTCATCGAACGGAAACGAACGCCCGTCGAACGCAAATGAACGGTCATCGAACGCTCGTCGAACGCAAACGAACGCTTGTCGAACGGTCATCGAACGGAAACGAACGCTCGTCGAACGCAAACGAACGCGTCGAACGGTCTCGAACGGAAACGAACGCTCGTCGAACGGAAATCGAACGGTCATCGAACGGAAATGAACGCCCGTCGAACGCAAACGAACGCTTGTCGAACGGTCATCGAACGGTAATTGAACGGTCATCGAACGGAAATGAACGGTCATCGAACGGTAATTGAACGGTCATCGAACGCAAACGAACGCTCGTCGAACGGAATTGAACGGTCATCAAACGCCCGTCGAACGGAAACGAACGCTCGTTGAACGGTCATCGAACGGAAATGAACGCCCGTTGAACGGTCATCGAACGGAATTGAACGGTAATCGAACGGAATTGAACGGTCATCGAACGCCCCCATCGAACGGAGAAACGAACGGAAGACGCCTCGATCGAAACGGAACGATCGAACGGTCGTCGAACGCCCGTCGAACGGAAACGAACGCCCGTGAAAGGAACGCCAGGTCGAACGGAAACGAACGGTCATCGAACGGTAATTGAACGGTTATCGAACGCGAATTGAACGCCCGTCGAACGGAAACGAACGCCCGTTGAACAGTCATCGAACGGTAATTGAACGGTTATCGAACGGAATTGAACGCCCGAATCGAACGCCAGAAATCGAACGCCCGTCGAACGGAATCGAACGGTCATCGAACGCCCGTCGAACGGAAACGAACAGTCATCGAACGTAAAACTATATTCAATTATCAAATATTTAAATGTTTTATCATGTACTACAATGTAGTGTCGAAATACAATATCTGCGGCAGCTGTGCCACGTACGGAAACACGATACTGCACACGCACATAGATAGAGATGAGGAAAGAAAGGAGAGAATAAGAAAGACGATAAAAATATATTGCATCATCAATTTATTATAAATACGGATTCGACGAATCATTATCATGATGTTTCAACCACCAATTATAAATCTTAAATACATTTTCTAAAGCGCAATTTTTTACATGATTTTCACAACGTACAGTATTCTTAATATCTAACTTATTTAAAGAAGCTACATCCTCATAGTCTGCATCCAAAGTTTCGATAATCACATCGTTTCTCGCATCATTGTCCAGTATATCAGCTAACCATTGTCGTTTTTCATGCCCTTTAACGTACACGAGAGGTGACGCATCATCATCCTCCCCCGTTGCACCCATCACCGCTGTCGTAATTAAACGTTTCGATTTCCAATATGAAACGTGTCCATCATTCCACGATAATCCATGGTGATTTTTCATCAACCATAAAACCTGACATCTCTCAGATTTTGTGAGCATGTGCCATGGTTCGGGACATGTAAAAATGTAATGAGAAAGTATGGATCCCTTTCTCAGAACCGCAGCTTCCTTCACGACAAAATTTTTCCCAACGATAAATCCTTGTAGATCCACAAACGTTGGCGGAGCCATGATGACAAGATCCGATCGCAGACTGATGTCGATCGTCAAACATCTCAATCTTTTATATTTTTTCATCATACGCAATGGAGGGGATATTTGCTGACTTATGTAATTTTGCGGACTACATTGGTCAATGGATTATATTCGACAACCCGATCGTGCAAGATGAGACAATAGGCGGTAGTATTCGCCGGTATATTTTCCCTGCATTCAAACTCTATTCTCACGTCCACGGTAGCAGTTTTGACAGACTCGTTTTGTCGCGAGCAATCAATGACCGCGAGAGGACCGCAATGTAGAAACTTTGAAATGGTTAATAGCGTGGTGCTGTTATCACATCCGTAATAAGATTTGCGAAAACGAGAGTACATGTCGAATAGGACAGCGAATCTATTTTTTTCAAAATCTAAATTTAAATCATCGTAGGGATAAAATTCCGAGTTTAAATAGAGTTTAACGTTGGTCAATTTGCAGTCGTCGAACAATGTAACATCTTGTGGCACTGAATTCTTTTTACCAGTTTGCAATGCAAAGATCACGTATCGTGGTTTCTCTAGCTGGGAGGCGGCTTTCACGGTCCATGAATGCTTAGTCGTGCTATGCAGCAGAGGAAATTCGTATAGATCCCAAGATCGGAAACTCATGTTCAAGTATCGTCCGCTTTCCAACATTCGCAACATCGACAATTTATTAATCTCATTCAATATTACATGAGGCATACGCCACTGTATCTTGAGTAATTCAATCTCTGCTTCCGACGATGGATGTCCGAATAGACAATTATTATCGTTGCGTGAACGTATCAAAATCAATTCGTGACGAGCGTTAATCACAACGCGTTTATAATCTTCGCAAAATCCCAGCAACATGTTGAGCGGTACGCAATAGTTGAAATAATTTTTGTCACCATTGTACGTCAAATCCCACGCAGCGTTCTTCAAGTTTATACTTTTCTGGTGCGTTAGAGAGACATAATTTTTGAGCGTCGAAGTTATTCCAACATTTCTGTTGCGATCAATCTCTACTCCGTCGAGTTCGTATCGAAGCTCATCAAACATGAATGCGACGCAATTGTTTCCCAATACAACCTTCATTTCGTCATTCGCTTTACGCACATTAAACCTTCCCTCGATGTAAAGAAAGCTTTCGCACGGTAACGTGTACAAATCCTGATGTTGTATAGGTATTCGTATCTCGTCGCTGTATCCAAGCGTCGTATTGGCGTACGGATTGTACGTATGAGTCTCAATCTTGACGATGCGATCGTCAAAGACTGGCTCACCTCCGATATTCAAAATATCAATCATTCTTTTCGTACGATGAATCCCAATGATTTTAAAAATTCACGATTCAACGCGCTCAGCTTCTTCTTAACGGCTATCTTATTAATGTCACCTGATACCGCTCGCCTTACCGCAATAGTATTATCTCTCGCGTGCTCCGTTTCATTCAGCACGAGCATACTATGTTTGTCGCCGCCGTATATGCAATCTTACGGTAATTTCCTCTCCTCGAAAATCGAGCAATCGACCTCTTTGATCCACAATACGTATCGTTAAATCCGTAATGCTCCGTACGATGATCGGCAGATAAATGATCTGTGCCGGCGTTTCCGATATCTTATATCCTGGCGGTACGCTCGGTGAAAATTCATGTATCGTGTGTACGCGCATGTCATTGCTGTACGCACCAGTAGTCACGTTACATTCTATACGAATAATATTTACGT
Organism: Camponotus pennsylvanicus; assembly: GCA_023638675.1. Classification (NCBI taxonomy): domain Eukaryota; kingdom Metazoa; phylum Arthropoda; class Insecta; order Hymenoptera; family Formicidae; genus Camponotus; species Camponotus pennsylvanicus. The sequence goes on from JALHBL010000442.1 coordinate 95,661, forward strand.
TTATAATATTAACCGGTTCGTCCGATTCGTACCACTCGCGAGGTTGCAATATACGATTCGACGAGAATCCAAGCAAGGATCCTACATTGTCGGGTTTGGTAAAGTTTATTCTGTAGACACATTTGATTTCGCTCTTTAGTGTGCTATGATTGGCGCGGAGCGCTATTGGATATTCCTCATCATAATCGTTTTCAACATCTCTGGAAAGGTGTTCATCTTGCAAAATTGCACGTTTGAGATAGTCATTTATAGCGTGCAATTCGTACGATCCTTCGGGAATCGTAATTTCTTTGTCGTCGTTGCCAAAGTAAAATTTATTATTCGAAAAATTTACGTTCGGAATCGTATGATAAGTTTCAAAATCCGTTAGACCGAGCTCGTAATCGGCATCGGTCAAATCTATAGCGGGAAAATAGCTTACAGCGAGAACGCTGCTTCTGCCAGTCAACGTAAGTGTCAGTGACATGTCGAACGAATACTGAGTCGTGACGATGGCTTGTCAGGCTTTAAATTGATCGTCGACTGTTTGAAGAAATTTTAAACACAACTGTCCACAGATGCTCTGATTGTAACTTTGATAAGATGCGTAATTGTATTCAATTTTCACTCGTCCGAAATATCGCACAAGTTCCTTGGGTGGTCGAAGATTTCCAAAACTGTCGAAATATACGACACGATCTCCCCTCTTTGCGTACGCTACCCAATGAGTACCGGGACCATCAACGTCATCCAAATTGACGATACCGCTCTCGTTTCGTCGTACACCGCTTATCGGTAAATTATTGCGCATGAAAACACCTCTAAAGAAAGATATGTGCATACGTTTTGCCAATTGTTCCAATTGCACGTTAGTTGTCGCACCCGTAGGCATTTTTAATGTTTTTTCGACGTTTTTTTTTTCTCTTAGACTTTGTTGAGAATCCCTGTCCACGCTTGTACGGAGCGAGATAAAGTCCGCGACCTTCCATAGCGCGATTGTGACGCTGCAACTCTTCCAGCTGACGTTGCGCCGCCTTGCTATCGTTTACCGCCTTTGCGATTCCCGCCGCACCGCCGGCCAAAGAACCGACAACTCCCAACAACGGTAAAAGTGGTAAAATACCACCGCGTTTCGCTACTGGAAGTATTCGTTTTTTCCTCCTCTTTGTCGTCGACGGCTTTTTCATCCCCATGCCGAGTTTTGTCTTTGCCTTCATTGCCGCCCAAACAGTCGTAGCGGCTGCTCTTTCGCCAAGAGTCGAATCCCTCGCGGTAATGCGTTCTCGCGCTCTTGCAGCTAGTATGCGATCCGCGACGTGTCGTTGACCGAGGTCGTTGCTTCGCGAGTAAGCAATGTCGTGCTCGCGACAAGCGGCGTCCAATGGATTGATGCCTCGATCGCCTCTAGCCAATCGTTTCTCTAATCGAGTTCCCGGGCCGCAAAACTGATAACCGGGAATATGTAATTCGATGGGAAGCGCGTTTATCGCACGATTTAAGAGACCGCTACCTCTTACGATTCTCGCTGACATTCGTAGCAATCTTTTATTAACGGTGGTGGACCGTCGATGTGTGTTCGCATCCACGGCTGATTGTAATGTCGCATGCACGAACGATATTGTTGAACCTCCGAATCAGCCTTTATATATTCTGGAAGCTTGTCCCACAATCGTTCCACGTAATCACCAAAATTTTGCAGTAAAACAATCTTTGGGATATACTGCAGTTGTTCGGCGGTAAGCCGGAAAATGTCTCTTTCATCCGACAGAAGGAGAAACATTTTGATACTGAACGGTTTCGAGTCGAGACACCTCTATAAATAGGTCTCCCCCTCGTGATCATTCGCAAAATTGATTCGAAAGAGAAAACATGCGGTTCGTGCGACAAGCGCGGATAATCAAAGTATCAAATTTCGACGATAGACTAATATCGGAGAAAAAAGTACGCAAGCATGGAAACATGCTACCGACTACTATACGCGGTATCGTTTGCGGCCCTTCAAACTGCGGTAAGACAAACGTGTTGATTAGTTTGATAGAAAGTCCGTACGGTGTACGTTTCGAGAACATGTACGTATACTCGAAATCGCTTCAACAACCGAAATATAGATATTTGGAAAATTTACTAGCACCTATAGACGAAATTGGTTATTTTACATTCTCTAATAACAGCGATGTCATTCCACCGAGCGAGGCGCTTCCGAATTCCATCTTTATCTTTGATGACGTGGCATGTGACAAGCAAGATACGATAAGAGAGTACTTTGCAATGGGTCGACACTCGAGCGTCGACTGTTTCTATCTTTGTCAAACGTACGCCAAGATACCTAAGCATCTTATACGCGACAATGCGAATCTTTTGATTTTATTTAAACAAGACGGCACAAATTTGAAACATGTGTACAACGATCATGTAAATACCGACATGTCTTACGACGATTTCCGCGCATTGTGTCAGAAATGTTGGCAACGCAAATATGGCTTCGTAGTCATTGATAAAGACAGCACGTTGATCAATGGACGATATAGAAGAGGATTTAACGATTTCGCGATACCGTAAAGCGATCAGTCGTCATCGACACATCGATCGAGCATCATGAACGGTGATCGCGAAAAGATTGCGAGAGAGATTGCAAAAACGAGCGAATCAATTCGCAAAAAATATCGCGTTTTGAAAACTGGTAAAATGGAGGAAGACGTTGCATTGGAAAGACAATTTAAGCCAATTACCGAACCTTTAAAACAGCTTGTCGAAAATACTGTGGAATCTGATGCGCCGAAAATCGAACCATTGAGTTTGACGTTTGGAGAGAAGCACGAGGAAAAAATAAAAGAGTCAAAGCAAGGAATAAAGCGAGCACGGATAAATATGCCGATAAACGATTCGCCGATATATTCGACACCGAATCGATCAAAACGAAGGAAACAATTTTCTAATATGGCTACTGTTTCTACTCCGATAAAAGTACAACCGCGTCAAACAATGCCATCCCCGTCCGTCGAAGAAATTTACGAGACCACGCCCGATTCGTTTGTAACATCGGTCCGACACGAATTAGAAACGTCCGAAGGTCAGAAAACGTTCCGAGATCATTTTGGTCCACTAGCGCAAAAATATATAGGAGCTATCATGAGTGTTGATAAAAATAAGAGTATGGATTACGTCTACGGTGTTAAATTTACCAGCGAAGGAATGATGCTCGGTGATAAACGTTTCGATGTGGACATGGAAGATAATATAATTATCGATGGAATAAAATATACGGGAACCGAAGGTATCTACGATTTGATTTTTAAAAAATTTCCCAATCATAAAAAATACACTCAAGACGATTTGTATAAATATCAAAGTATATTAAAAGCAACAAATGCACATAAACGTGACAACAAAGTTAATAATCCTATTAAAACTAATAAAGGATACAAGTACAAATATATAATTGGACCATTATTCCCCGATAGAAAGGTGGGAAGAGGTATAGACGCGCCGCGCACCATGACGCTAAGCGATAACATGATCGATTACGTGCATTGGAACGATCCCAACGAATTGGTAGATCGTTTGCGATTGCTGGACGCCTCGCGTCGAGCCGGCAACAATGCTCACGACAATGAAATCTTGTCAATTATCGAAGAACTTCGCGAGGCTGGCATTATTATAAATTAAACTGTGCGTCAACGATACGTGTCATTCGGTCAAAGTTCTCGGTACCGAAATGTCGATTAATAAATTTGGATTATCGCTCGGAACATCGAATAATTTGTACTATCAGTGGAATGGATTATTGAGAAATTACGTTCGCGATAACGCTCTCTGCCAGACTACTACTGGCTTTGACGCAAGGTCGCGCAAGATTCAACGTGTAGCGCAACCGGAAGCTGATACTGACGCCGTCAACAAACGATACGTGGATAAACTTTTGAGAGATCGACAGGGAGAAATTGAGCAAAAAATTATCGCGCTTGAAACACACGTGCAGGCGCTACGAATAATGATGGACGAGATAAAGAATGTGCTGAGATATGCAACATCTGACTCGGCACAGTAAACGAGACATACTATCACAATATTAATTATGCCTCGATCAAACGTGCGAAAGAAGAAAAACACCTCCGAAAAGCGACAACTAGTCGAGGAACTACATGCTCCGGCGAGAAGAAATTTTCCACGAAGACGTGTCATTGTACGCGGATACGACGATCTGTGGCAGGCGGACGTGGTCGACATGCGTTCGTACTCTCGACTCAACAAGGGTCATAAATATATACTCACAGTTATCGATGTGTTGAGCAAGTATGCGTGGGCCGTACCGCTCAAGAGTAAGAGCGGAAACGAAATGTCCGAAACGATCGCAAAGATTATTGCAGACGATAAAAGGTGTCCGAAAAATTTTCAAACCGACAGAGGAAAAGAATTTTACAACGCGAGTGTACAGAAACTCATGAAGAAACACAATATTAATCATTACTCGACGTATTCCGTTATGAAAGCCTCGGTCGCGGAACGATTCAATCGTACTTTAAAAAACAATATGTGGAAAATGTTTACGTTCAATGGAAATTACAAATGGATCGACGAGCTATCTCGACTCGTTGCAGAGTACAATACGCGAAAACATCGCACCATCGGTATGAGACCTGCCGACGTCACTCCAGCGATCGCTGAAAAACTTTTAAATACGGTGTATAGCAACGTAAAAATTGCAGCTCCGACAAAATTTAAAGTAGGCGATTCGGTACGCGTGAGCAAATACAAGACCATCTTTGAAAAAGGTTTCACACCTAATTGGACGACCGAAGTTTTTAAGATTGTCGAGGTGCAGAAAACTAATCCCGCGACATTCATACTCGAAGATTCGCGTGGAAATCCCGTCGCTGGAGGATTCTACGAATACGAACTACAACGTGTCGCTAATCCCGACGTATATCTCGTGGAAAAAATTTTGCGGGAAAAGGGTGATGACGTATACGTGAAATGGTTGGGAATGGATAAATCATACAACTCTTGGATACATAAAAATAATGTATTATAAATATTTATTAAAATATATAAAATATGTATATAAAAAATATAAAATTTATAAAAAAAAAAATAAAATATAAAAATATATAAAATGTATAAAATATAAAAATATATACATGGTTATGTACAAAATATACAATTAATAATAAACAAAATATACATTTATTTACAATGGTATTCTATAATGTCCCCACGGTAACGTATCGGTGGTTTCGGGTACGATATACCGCTTATCATCGTACGGACTCAGAGCAATTTTCGTCTCGCTGATCGTGTATACTTGATGTAGTTTCGATCTTATACACGACTGCTGACGCGTCATTTCAATCTCTTCGTTTAAACACCGCGTGTAATCGTCAAACGTTATCGTTCTCGCGACAACGTTGCTCTTGACACCTTTAACTTTCTTCGTGTCCTTTTTTCCATTCACGCGTAACGCGTACATCTTTGCTCTGAGCCCGACGAATTCGGTCATTATGGCACCGTTGTTTTCGTCCTTCATTAGACCCGGTACCTTTTTATTTACAAGCGGTATACCGTACACATTATCCACCGCATAATCGCTCGTGTCGAATCTGATGATATCGCGCTTCATATTCTCATACACATCCGCGCACTCAATGTGATATATGAGACTGTCCGTATCGGTGTACATTACCCGGCATTTGTCGCGATACATTGGCGTCATATACTCGTGATGAAACTCGTACAAACATGTCTTGGATATGTCGAGTATGCACATACCCACGTAAATCGGTTTGTAGAATTTCACCTCGAGTTTACGCAATTCCACAGCGATTAAGTTTTCTGAAAAAACGCTTCTGCTGTGGAAATTTGGTTTCGCGATCATTGCCTCTGCGCCGTATCGACCATCCCACTTTGTTAATAATTTAACATCGACACGATTGCGCACATTTTCCATCGTTTTACCAAACACCGCATTGTTCATTAATTTATATAAATTTTTTTCGAAATCATTTTTAGCCAATGTTCTAAAATGTGTATTTAATTCTATGTAATTTCGAAGCCAGGGAGATTGTGAAAATTGTAAAATTCGATGTATTTTTGTTACGCGAAGACCGTGACGCGTACACTGCTGCAGGTTGCGGTAGTGTATCACGTAACGCTTCTTATCGTATAGCGTTGCAAGCAGTTTGAATTCCCGCTTGCCAGGTGGTTTGTCGCGTGTCGGGCAAAACGGTAGGTCAGTGTGCATATCGTGAAGATGTTGCGGGTACTCGAGGTCCACTTCGAGGACATAGCCTGTAGGCGAATCTAGCGCGATGGATGATACGTCAAAATTGGTCACGTCGTCGACCCATTGAAAATCGGCATAGGGCAACGGTTGACACATTGCCCATCCGTACAAATTATTTACATCAAAGTACATCAAGTACGATGTTGGTTTCGATGGATCGTACGACTCCATGTACTTGTTATTAGCGCGAGCATATCTACCCGAACATTGACTCAGACCACCGCGTATACCACGTTCGATGAACATAACCATGTCGATGTCAGTAAGCAACTCGAACGTAATTTTCGTATGCTTCAACATGGCGTCCCACGTGTATCCGGGGAGCGTATAGTAATACGCGGGGTCGAGTCCGTAACTTTCGATACATTTATCTCGAAAGTTTTCAAAAATGTCAGCTAATAACAAGACATCAATTTTAAGGTACAAGTCGCTATATTCGCCTAGCGTCCGAATGGAGAATCGCGTCCAGACGTTCTCGGCGTGCGCGTAATCGGTCTCGGATACAGTGTCACCGGTCAAGGAACTGTAAAATGATTCGCGCGGTGGTAAACACGTATCTTGCAACCTGTCAACCGAGTCGATGTATTCATACGGAAATACACCTTTCCGCGTTAACAAATTGAAATGTTCGGTAGATAAATTTTGATATTCTGATTTTAAAATTTTGAGTTTGTCTTTGTCCAAAAACGATGCCAATTTGTCGAGACTCGATGCGAGAAATTTGAATGAATCGATAAAACGTAATTTTACATGATTTTTTGATTCTTCATCTATACAAACATCTTTTGTGAACGAAATATATTTCTCTTTTGTTATCGGAAGTAACTCGATTTTCCCTTCGAACGATGTGGCTATTTCCTCGATAATAAAGTGCGAATCGTAACCTGATAAATTGTGAAAAACTATTGGAATACAAAAAGATTCTTTATAATTTAAATTGCAATTTGAGTGTGCTGGACCTCTGTACCGCCCGGTCAGATGGCAATGATCGCGAACGCGTGTATCGTCTTCCACGAACGGTTTTTCACATATATGACATTGAGTGGCGCTATGGAATTTTTCCCACTCTTCGGGTGTTAAATTTACCATGGGGACATTTGTTTTTAAAATATTTTTTACACGTAATGCTAAATTTTTGAGGTCTTCGGCGAACCATGCTATACAATCGGCGCTACGACGCGAATGATATGCCGATAACGATTCGTCATACGAACAATGTACATAATAAGCTATGCTAAATACTTGGTGATGTTGACGCAAATTTCGCTCTTCTTCATCCATCTTGGCTAGAACACATTCCAAGTCGGCGTAGACAACAAATGGAAGCCGCTCCTTCCGATTAAAGTTGTTGAACGATAACCACTTGTCCTTATCACTCGGCAATCGGACAGCGCAATCGTTTATCTTTCCGCAGTCAACCGTATGCGACTGCAACTTGGTGTCCGAATCAAAGTAATGCAGGCATCTGTAAAAGAAAAATTTTTTAAAGATTTATATAACAAAGTGTATAACCTATAATTATTTAAATAATATAAATTAAACTTACCGGTCGCAGATATATTTCTTGTGCTCCTTTTTGCTCAATTGTGAGCTCACGAGCCGGGATAAATTCTTAATCCAAGCGAAATGTCCAACGCTGTCGTCTTCAATGTAGAGCAAGTTGATATGCTTGTCCCGCTTTTGCTCCGTAAGACGCATCGGGACAATGCTGTTCTTGTCTTCGATGCTGTACACATTTATAGAAATGTCATTGGCAAGTTCAAAATTTTTTATTTGGTTCACAGTCACTGGAAACTCAATGTTCTGGAGATTCAGCACTGTCGCGTAATGTGGGTACGATGATTCCCGTTCCGCATTCCTTTCGGCGGGGTATAGTGCGGCGACCACTGCCCACGCGAAACACGCATTGTCTCTGGATTGTACATTAATCACCGCTCTTTTCAACATAATCTCCCGCGGTAATTTGATGTGACACCCCGCACGCATAGGATTATACTTATTTATATTTACAGTTAAATTTAATATTCGCGACAAAGCCCACCCGCTATCGCGTTCCTGAAACTCTTCCAGCGATGCTAGGGTGGGTTCGATAACGCGCCGTTCGTACCACTCGCGTAAATCGGATGTGCGAAAGAGTTCATAGTTTTTCGTGTTTATACTTTTGTTGGCGTGTTTATCTCCAGCCACGAATTCACCGTTAAATATTGTGTTCACTTTTACATTATGTTTTTTCATAACATCCTTCACATGTTCTATCACTATGTCTTTGGCGTCATCGAGAAATTGGCGCGGTTCGATGTGATTATAATTTATCACTGCACCAGTTAATATGCGACTCTCGAACGCCGTATCAATCTCGCGCCATGCAAGTCTATTTTGACGCGCACTACATCCGGCACCCGCGTGTACGAAACGTCCACGTACCGAATTTTTCAACCCTTCGAGGCGCGCGATCCGAGCAATCAGCGATTGTCGATTTCCGATCGATAATCGCGGTCGCTTGATGCGACTTTGCTCTTCCAACGACTCAATGTATTGGTCGCATCGTTGTTCCCACACAATGTAATCTTCCAGCGAATTCATCAAAGTGGATTGCTCTCGCAAACTTTGTTCCTCCATATTGTAACACACTTGCGAAATGTGCTTCCGAATGATAGTTCCGGATGTACTTTAGCAAAAATACTGGCGGGGTGTGCCTCTTGATCATGATTTATATACTGTCTCGTGCATATCATCGAACATTCTAGAATGATTTCATCTTAAAAATTCCCGGAGTAGCGTCTGCAATTTAACCTTGATAATTTCACGTTTTGTCACGTACATTTGAAAAATCTAACGTGGTTGCATCAGGAGCAGCCGTACATCGGCGATCGATTTTAGCACATTCAGCTAAATCTTTGTCTAGGGGTGATGTGCGTTTTAACCTTGACGGTTAATCTTTGTTCCGATGCGCGTTAACCTTGAAAATTTCACGTTTTGTCACGTACATTTGAAAAATCTAACGTGGTTGCATCAGGAGCAGCCGTACATCGGCGCTCGATTTTAGCACATTCAGCTCAATCTTTGTCTAGAGGTGATGTGTGTTTTAACCTTGATGGCATGATTTATATACAGTCTTATGCATATCATTGAACATTCTAGAATGATTTCATCTTAAAAAATTCCCCGGAGTAGCGTCTGCAATTTAACCTTGATAATTTCACGTTTTGTCACGTACATTTGAAAAATCTAACGTGGTTGCATCAGGAGCAGCCGTACATCGGCGCTCGATTTTAGCGAATTCAGCTAAATCTTTGTTCTGGGGATGATGTCATCGCAGCCGTACATCGGCGCGACAAAATTTTAGAGGAAATTAAAATGTCGTGTCAGCAATAATAATCCCCTCTACATCGCAATTTGCGATACTATTTGAATTGATATTAATTCTAATATGATCAGTATTGCATCAATCGCGCGTGTGGAAGGTTTACTGAAGAAATCAACATGAATTTTTACGTTCCGATTCGAAACGGTGAAACTCTACCGTGTAAGAAGCAAAAATGTGACACGTAAGTTTCGATCGTTTAAAAATTTTATTTATTAATTTTTTTAAATATTGATCTAATTATTTATATTTTTATAGCATTCAGCCTCGTCGTGCGACTCGCATACTTGGAAGAAGATATGCTCTAACCCCAACGTCGTACAAGTATTTGGACATTGGAATAAGCGTTGGAGCTGTGTCGTGCGTGGAACTGATTCTCGGCGATAATCGAGGCAATCAAATAGTGTTGCCTTTTTCAACATGGAATTTGTTGATGCAGAAGCAAGCAGACGTTGAACAATTTCTACAATCGACTGCTCTCCCATTAAGGATTGGAGATTTATCGATCGAAATGTATCAATCGAAAATTGTAAAACTCACATTATGTGACAATTCTTTGTACATGAAACCACTGACATTATTACATTTATTTAATTTTGAAAATTGTATCGATCATATGCATAATTGGTTATGCGAGAATACGTATCTCGTGAATGAAAAATTTAAACAATTTGAAACTGTTTTACGACGTAACAATATTACCACTGTATGTGATGCTGTAAAAACGATACGTGATAGTGATGTCTTTAACAGCGAATCAATAATCGATTGCGAATTACTAACATGTGCTGTAAATGATATTTTTTACGATGCGTGCAATAAATAATTATTTTTATTCCATCTATGATTTTAATTCTTTCCTTCCATACGAATAAGAATAGTTATACTTTTCTCAACACGCTCCGCTAAAGATGTAGAGAAATGCTGAGGTAGATGAGACGTGATGCTCTAGTTGGAATGAGACAAAAGATATTAAAAGATATATAATGAAGAGGAGCCTGCGACATTAGAATATTATTTCTTTCGTTGTTCTGTGTTTCGTTAGTCTTGTGTTACGTTAGTGCAATGGCTGAAGAAGAGATTATTATCATCGATGACGAAGATGTTATTATCATCGACGAGGACATTGAAGAGGTTGTTATCGTCGAAGATGGCAACCAAATGGATGTTGATAATCTAGACGAATCAGACGAGGATGACTCTGAGGAAGAATCCGAGGAAGAAATACCATCTTTAGTGGATTCAGATTATGCTAGTGATAATGATGAAGAATTAAGACTGAAAAAGTATAAACATTTAAACGTGGTGGAAATAAACAATCTGGATATTACCATAAAAATGTGTCGCATCAAATACTATTATTATGATATGGAAGAAGGAACTAAGTATTGTTCAGACTGTTTTCTGAGATTGGCATCATCGTTTCGAAACGCATACTCCGTCAGGAAACACAAAACGGATTATTGTGCTCTATTATTAGGCAGTTATTGCAAAGAGTGCAGGAAAAATTTGCACCAAATAATACCATGCAATATGTGCCCCATTTGCACAAATTAAAATAAATGGATAACATTGTAAGTAACATTCAATTTATATTACATCAAAAGTATCTTACAATAAATTATTAAAAACTATTCAAATGTCTTTTTCTGTTTCAGGAGCGGCTCCACTCAGCCCGGCACATCGACCCCTTAGCATTCTAGGAGCGGCCTCCCTTTAGCCCGGCGCATCGTCCCCTCCCCCGTTATATATATTTTTTTTTAAATTTTATTTCTTATTATTATTATTATTTTTTTTTAATTAAATTGTATATTTTATATTATATATTATTTCTTTTTTATATATCTTTTATTTTATTATTACATATTATTTTATTATTAGAAACACACACACACACACACATACAAAAATGTATTTATACACTATAATAAATTATATATTTTAATTTAAAAAAAAAAGAAAAAATCGGTTATTTACGCGCCTCTCCTTGCGCTCCTATCCCTTGCGTCTCTCTTGCGCTAGTTGTAAGAATTTATCGTTCTCTCTCTTTCGTACGCGCTATCGTTCTAAGTCTCGCGTTAGTTGTAAGTCTCGCGATATCTTCGTTCTCGCTCGCACGCGTTATCTTAGCTATTATCGTTCTCTCTCGCACACGTTGTTCTCGCGCTATTATCGTTCTCTTTCGTATGCGTTCTCTTCGCGCTATTATCGTTCTCTCTCTTTCATATGCTCGTTGCTCACTTACCTTTGCGTCGTCCTTCTCTCACCTATGCAGCATCTTACAATGCGTCGTCCTTGTTCCACGTTGACGTCATCCTTGTCGTATGTTGATGTCGTCCTTGTCACACTTGATGTCATCCTTGTCGCACTGTCCTCTTCACACACTTAGCGCTATCCTTCTCACACCAGTGCACCGTCCTTCTCACACGTGGACATATCGCGGGCCCGCCGCGGATCCCCCTTCCCCGCGCGGACCCCCTCGTCCATCGCTCGCGCCGCGAAACCCCCTTCTCCGCGCGGACCCCCTCGTCCATCGCTCGCACCGCGGATCCCCTCTACCCCCGCGGACCCCCTCGTCCATCGCTCGCGCCGCGGATCCCCCCCCTACCCGCGTGGACCCCCTCGTCCATCGCTCGCGCCGCGGATCCCCCCTTCCCGCGCGGACCCCCTCGTCCATCGCTCGCGCCGCGGATCCCCCCTTCCCCGCACGTGACGTCACTCCCGCACGTGACGTCATCATCCCCCGCACGCCCCCCTCGTGACGTCACCCCCTCGTGACATCACCCCCCTCGTGACGTCACACCCCCCTCGTGACGTCACCCCCTCGTGACGTCACCCTCCTCGTGACGTCACCCCCCCGGTTCCCCTTCGCCCCTCACCCCCCCTGAGATCCCTGAGTTAGAACCGGCCTAGACTCACTACTATCAACCAATACCATATTTTAATATTTTATATTTTGCAGATTAATAAATTCTACAAAAAGTCATAAATGACTCTACATCGACATAGTATTGCCACCTGGCTTCCGCAACAAAATCGAGCATCATTAGTATATGGTTTATACTTCTATCTCTATATATAATGTATTACACACGGATCATGAAGTACAATCAAGCCAGCAGTGCGAATAGCCAGATGTTGCTAAAGAAATATAAACTTAACTAAAATTAAGAGAGAACACTTATCCTATAGTACATAGGTTAATTTTATATCTATCTTACTAACGTCCTTATTATTACTTTCGATGTAAATATCCTCAGCAATTACATTTTTAGCGCAATTCTTCCCGATGTTAAATCTTTTATTTATACATTATTCATGGATCCGACTAATCCTATCAATCAGTCCATATATATTCCGTTTATATTTATAACACATTTATATCTATAATATTCTACGTCTAATTAATAGTGTAATGTGAAAATTCATCAATACAATATTGCTATAAGGCTAAATTCTTAGCTAAATGCGTAAAGTAGCTAACTTTATATAACATATGATTTTTATAAGAGCTTGATGCAATAATCAATAAGTATAAGTGTAACATATGATTACAAAATCAATATTAATATTAGTTATACTAATAATAATAATAGTATTTAAATTTACCAACATTTGAGAAACTATTATGTAAAATGGAAATAAACCAACTAGCAATGTTTAATATAATGTATTATATAAGTAAGATAGGTTTAACAATTAGATTAGTTAAGCTTAGTCAATCTAAATCAAACTATGAATAATCAGGAGTGATATATCTAATTTCCGCTACCTTAGCTTATAATAGTATGCCACAAGCAATATCTCACTATCAAGAATTTAACTATCATTAATGTATTGTCAATAAGACACTATAATCAATCCGCACACTTTTATGCATATATAAAATTATATATGTTTATATACTCATAATTCATTTGATATATGCGTTATATGAAGTATCTCAAAATCTACGTTTCGCTTTATAATCAGGAAGTGATATAACTAACTTCCACTACGCTTATCTTATAATTGTATACAATTATAAGCTAAGCGTAGTGGGTTAGTTATATCACTTCCTGATTATAAAGCGAAACGTAGATTTTGAGATGCTTCATATAACTTGCATATATCAAATGAATTATGAGTATATAAACATATAATTTTATATATGCATAAAAGTGCGGATTGATTATAGTGTCTTATTGACAATACATTAATGATAGTTAAATTCTTGATAGTGAGATATTGCTTGTGGCATATAATTATAAGCTAAGGTAGCGGAAATTAGATATATCACTCCTGATTATTCATCGTTTGATTTAGATTGACTAAGCTTAACTAATCTAATTGTTAAACCTATCTTACTTATATAATACATTATATTAAACATTGCTAGTTGGTTTATTTCCATTTTACATAATAGTTTCTCAAATGTTGGTAAATTTAAATACTATTATTATTATTAGTATAATTAATATTAATATTGATTTTGTAATCATATGTTACACTTATACTTATTGATTATTGCATCAAGCTCTTATAAAAATCATATGTTATATAAAGTTAGCTACTTTACGCATTTAGCTAAGAATTTAGCCTTATAGCAATATTGTATTGATGAATTTTCACATTACACTATTAATTAGACGTAGAATATTATCCGCGTAAAAAACAGTATATGAATTTGCAAAATAGTGTATTATTAACTCTAAAAAACTACTGTAAAAAACCTCTCTCCAAAATAGGATTATTTTAATCTACAAAATAGTTATTTTAATCTGCACAAAATAGTGTTATTTTAAACCGTAAAAAACTGTTCTACAAATTATTTTAATTTTGTGTAAAATATATCCTACAAAAATAATGATATCAAAAAAATTGTGCTAAGTGAAAATAAAAACTTATAAAAATATTTTAACCAAAAAAAGTTATACAAAATGGTTGTTTTAATTTTCTACATTATATCCTAGAAAAATAATGATATCCAAAAATTACGCTAATTGAAAATAAAAACAAAATATTTTAACTAAAAAAGATTGTACAAAATAATTGTTTTAATTTCCTACAAATAATATTAAAAAGTTGCGCCGACTGAATAAAAATTTTCACTATAAAATATACATTTCTTTTTTATTTCCAATATTAAAAGGAAAATGATATTAAATGAATTGTAATATATCTATTATAAAAAATCGTTGAAAATATGAACAATCATATACATTGCAATAATCATATGCATATATCCTGGTTTAATTAAAAAAAAAAAAAAAAGAAAATGAATACAAAATACAAAATTAAAAATTATTTAAAAAATTAAAAATTAGAAATTAATAAAAAAAATAAAAATTTATATAACAATTACAAATTAATACATATAAAAAAATTTTAGTTAAAAAACAGCGCTGCTACGCTGAATAATGTGCTAATGAAATTAGCAGCGCTGTTTTTTAACTAAAATTTTTTTATATGTATTAATTTTTAATTGTTATATAAATTTTTATTTTTTTTTATTAATTTCTAATTTTTAATTTTTTAAATAATTTTTAATTTTATATTTTGTATTATCATTTTTTTTTTTTTTAAATTAAACTTCAGGATATATGCATATGATTATTGCAATGTATATGATTGTTCATATTTTCAACGATTTTTTATAATAGATATATTACAATTCATTTAATATCATTTTCCTTTTAATATTGGAAATAAAAAAGAAATGTATATTTTATAGTGAAAATTTTTATTCAGTCGGCGCAACTTTTTAATATTATTTGTAGGAAATTAAAACAATTATTTTGTACAATCTTTTTTAGTTAAAATATTTTGTTTTTATTTTCAATTAGCGTAATTTTTGGATATCATTATTTTTCTAGGATATAATGTAGAAAATTAAAACAACTATTTTGTATACTTTTTTTGGTTAAAATATTTTTATAAGTTTTTATTTTCACAGCACAATTTTTTTCATATCATTATTTTTGTAGGATATATTTTACACAAAATTAAAATAATTTGTAGAACAGTTTTTTACGGTTTAAAATAACACTATTTTGTGCAGATTAAAATAACTATTTTGTAGATTAAAATAATCCTATTTTGGAGAGGTTTTTTACAGTAGTTTTTTAGAGTTAATAATACACTATTTTGCAAATTCATATACTGTTTTTTACGCGGACAGCACTTTTTTTACCTTTTTTTTAAAAGGGTAATTTTTTTAGGGATATCACTCTTTTTTGTACTATATACAGGGTGATTCTAAATAACGTTATGCTTTTGCAAAAACAAAATCTTGACCGAATTCTAAGACGATTTTTCCTTTAGCAAAATTTCGTTTGAAGCTTAGTTTTTGAATTATTAAAAGAAGTAGTTAACGTATGACGGGTCGAATACAAGAGACAGGCAAGGGTGGCGCGATTCACCGTCAGACGCTGGTGCTTACGCGGGGCGCCTGCTGCGATCAGCTGGTCGCTATACACATACAGACACACATGCGAACACATACATCTCTCTCTCTCTCTCTCTCTCTCTCTCTCTCTCTCTCTCTCATTCGCTCACTCACCTGCATTTTTTTTTTTTTTTTTTTTTTTTACGAGAGAGGGGAAAATGCATTTTATGCATACCCACCGGTCGATCCAGTGAGTTATGTGGGACTCGAGTACCAAGTCGAATTACCAACTCGGTACTCCCTACCCACTAAAAACCCCTCTCTTTTCACGAATTTCCTTTGACACACTGTCCCTCTGACTTCCCGAGATCTGTTTTCACATAACGTCAAAAAAGTTATTATTACCTTGTTCGATGACTTTTGATGTATTGCTGTAATTGCTTGAAGGAGAAATGAATTTTCCGATAGATCGTACGTTCTCAAATTGAACGTAGATATCACGTTGCAAAAGACAAGAAATCCACACTAAATTATTAACTGAAAGTTTTTCTTCTTTCATGAACTGTATTCTTTTATAAACTTTAACGTAATCACATTTATTTACTCACTCGATGAGACGAGAAATTTACTAATGACTCTATCACTAATCATTATTAATCACTGTCGAATAATAACTGTTGGCGATTAAAAATCACTCGATGAAAGAAACACGCGCGGACACGTTACTACACGACGCGACGACGCGACAATGCGACGATAATTACTCGGCGACTGCAAGCAGTTTTTTGTCATGGTAGGTTGCGGTAGGTTAAGGTATTACTGGCGCTATCGAACGCGATCATGTGTTCGATTGAAGAATCCGGTAAACATAATAAACATTTAACATATTAATATTATTATTATCATGAATGTGTGTGATATCCATACATCGTATGATATCTATTTAAAAATTAATTAGATTAAATAAGTGTTTTTAAAATATTTATTACTTTTACTATTATCATATAAAATATTAATATTAAATATTTATTTAAGATAATAGTAAAAGTAATAAATATTTTAAAAACACTTATTTAATCTAATTAATTTTTAAATAGATATCATACGATGTATGGATATCACACACATTCATGATAATAATAATATTAATATGTTAAATGTTTATTATGTTTACCGGATTCTTCAATCGAACACATGATCGCGTTCGATAGCGCCAGTAATACCTTAACCTACCGCAACCTACCATGACAAAAAACTGCTTGCAGTCGCCGAGTAATTATCGTCGCATTGTCGCGTCGTCGCGTCGTGTAGTAACGTGTCCGCGCGTGTTTCTTTCATCGAGTGATTTTTAATCGCCAACAGTTATTATTCGACAGTGATTAATAATGATTAGTGATAGAGTCATTAGTAAATTTCTCGTCTCATCGAGTGAGTAAATAAATGTGATTACGTTAAAGTTTATAAAAGAATACAGTTCATGAAAGAAGAAAAACTTTCAGTTAATAATTTAGTGTGGATTTCTTGTCTTTTGCAACGTGATATCTACGTTCAATTTGAGAACGTACGATCTATCGGAAAATTCATTTCTCCTTCAAGCAATTACAGCAATACATCAAAAGTCATCGAACAAGGTAATAATAACTTTTTTGACGTTATGTGAAAACAGATCTCGGGAAGTCAGAAGGACAGTGTGTCAAAGGAAATTCGTGAAAAGAGAGGGGTTTTTAGTGGGTAGGGAGTACCGAGTTGGTAATTCGACTTGGTACTCGAGTCCCACATAACTCACTGGATCGACCGGTGGGTATGCATAAAATGCATTTTCCCCTCTCTCGTAAAAAAAAAAAAAAAAAAAAAAAAATGCAGGTGAGTGAGCGAATGAGAGAGAGAGAGAGAGAGAGAGAGAGAGAATGTATGTGTTCGCATGTGTGTCTGTATGTGTATAGCGACCAGCTGATCGCAGCAGGCGCCCCGCGTAAGCACCAGCGTCTGACGGTGAATCGCGCCACCCTTGCCTGTCTCTTGTATTCGACCCGTCATACGTTAACTACTTCTTTTAATAATTCAAAAACTAAGCTTCAAACGAAATTTTGCTAAAGGAAAAACCGTCTTAGAATTCGGTCAAGATTTTGTTTTTGCAAAAGCATAACGTTATTTAGAATCACCCTGTATAATACATGCATCTTTAAGAATAACTTGGTTCGTTGAAAAAGAGTTTCATAATTTCCTAAATATAATTCTTGCTATTTTTCAACGAACCAAGTTATTCTTAATAAAGATGCATGTGTTATACGTTATCTTACATTTGCAATAATGATTTAAGAGCATATGTATATATTAATGCAGATAGAATTCAATATTATTAATCTAATTTAAATATTGCAGGAAGAGTTTGCTTATAAAGAAGTTTACATAAAGAAGTGTCTATATACTTTGTGAATAGTTCAGTCAAGTGAGAAATAAATCATTAATACGTATGCTCTTGAATCATTATTGCGTATGCAAGATAATGTACTCGTTGAAAACTAGCAAGAATCTTCACAAATAACTTGGTTCGATGAAATCTTTTTCAACGAATCAAGTTATTCTTAAAGATACACGTATTACAAAAGTTATCTTTCATACGCAATAATTATTCAAGCACATGTGTTTTAATGATTTATTTCTTACCTGATTGAACTATGCACAAAGTATATAGCCACTTCTTTATGTAAACTTCTTTATAAGCAAACTCTTCCTGCAATATTTAAATTAGATTAATAGTATTGAACTCTATCTGCATTAATATATACATATGCTCTTAAATTATTATTGCATATGCAAGAAAACTTTTGTAATACCTGCATCTTTAAGAATAACTTGGTTCGTTGAAAAAGATTTCATCGAACCAAGTTATTTGTGAAGATATTTGCTAGTTTTCAATGAGTACATTATCTTGCATACGCAATAATGATTCAAGAGCATACGTAGTAATGATTTATTTCTCACTTGACTGAACTATTCACAAAGTATATAGACACTTCTTTATGTAAACTTCTTTATAAGCAAACTTCCTGCAATATTTAAATTAGATTAATAATGTTGAATTCTATCTGCATTAATATATACATATGCTCTTAAATCATTATTGCAAATGTAAGATAACGTATAACACATGCATCTTTATTAATAATAACTTGGTTCGTTGAAAAATAGCAAGAATTATATTTAGGAAATTATGAAACTCTTTTTCAACGAACCAAGTTATTCTTAAAGATGCATGTATTATATATTTTATCTTGCATACGCAATAATGATTTAAGAACATATGTACTAATACAGATAGGATTCAACATTATTAATCTAATTTAAATACTGCAAGAACAGTTTGCGTGTAAAGATTCAACATTATTAATCTAATTTAAATACTGCAAGAACAGTTTGCGTGTAAAGATTCAACATTATTAATCTAATTTAAATACTGCAAGAACAGTTTGCGTGTAAAGAAGCTTATATTATGAAGAAGTGACTATATATATATACTTTCTGAATTATTGCACACGCAAGATAACTTATTTTATATAATACATGCATCTTTATAAATAAGTTGGTTCGTTGAAAACTAGCAAGAATTGTATATAAGTATATTCAAGTGTATATAAATAAATATATTTATTTATATATAATTGAATGTACCTAAATAAATACAATTTTTACTAGTTTTCAACGCATCAAGTTATTTGTAAAGATTATATCAGTTATCTCTGCATATGCAATAATGATTTATTTATTTCTTACCTGATTAAACTATTAATTATTAATTAATCTATACGCGAGCCGGACAGTTGTTGATTGAGTTTATTTACGCGAAGTTAACCTTTATATTTATTTATTATAAATGCACTCTGGCAAACTTAACCTACCTGTCAAAACCGAGCGAACAGTAATATCACGGAGCGCCGCTAGCGCAATCTTATGTCGAATGCGCCAACCGTACAACTTTTGCGCTTCCTCATTGGCTGGAGATTTGGGCGACGATGACGATGACAAGGGAGACGTTTCTTAATAAAAATTTTTCACAATTCGACATTCACGTCATAATAGCTCCGTTCATAGTATACGTACAGCAAAACTAAAGACACTTTCATTATATAAATCAAACTCAGGCTATCGATTAAGCCTAGTAAGAACTCGATCCGTTCAGCGAATATATGTGAACTAAAAATATCGAGTGCTCTCATCTATCCGACTCGCGTAAAGATACACGGCGCGCGTCTTGTTGCTTACGCGAACTTAGCAAAGACACTACCGTGTCTCTTGATAGATATAAATGTGTTATAAATATAAACGGAATATATATGGACTGATTGATAGGATTAGTCGGATCCATGAATAATGTATAAATAAAAGATTTAACATCGGGAAGAATTGCGCTAAAAATGTAATTGCTGAGGATATTTACATCGAAAGTAATAATAAGGACGTTAGTAAGATAGATATAAAATTAACCTATGTACTATAGGATAAGTGTTCTCTCTTAATTTTAGTTAAGTTTATATTTCTTTAGCAACATCTGGCTATTCGCACTGCTGGCTTGATTGTACTTCATGATCCGTGTGTAATACATTATATATAGAGATAGAAGTATAAACCATATACTAATGATGCTCGATTTTGTTGCGGAAGCCAGGTGGCAATACTATGTCGATGTAGTCATTTATGACTTTTTGTGGAATTTATTAATCTGCAAAATATAAAATATTAAAATATGGTATTGGTTGATGCAGACAATACAGCAATACTATAAACAAGTACATGATACCTAGGGAATTGATATAATGCATTGTGAATGTTATTATCGGTCTGAACGAGTATCAGAATACGCGACTGAACGTGTATTATTTAAGTCTGTTATTACTTGGATTTTTGTTAGAGCTAACCGTATATATTAGACATTTATATGAAAGGATAAAGTTTGTCTTCTGCATTTATTAATATTATCCAATAATATATATATATACTTATAGAATAGTTGGAGAGCGATCTGTGTTGGCCTTAAAATAGAATTGTTTTCAGAATCCTTATTAGTTGTACGCATATTGTCTTGACGGTATCGAGCTCTGTATATTTCCTTGGATTATGCATGCATATGAGCACTGTAATATCCTGGAAGTACAAATAATTTATTGGAAAGAGCGTAAATGATTATAAGATTTAATGGAACTGTAATCCGACATCGTTAATGGTATTAATTATTATATTATATCTAATTATTCACTGTTTATAGTTTCACATATGCATCGCATGGTATGTAATCTTTTCTGTTGATGTGGTTACAAGGAATATATTTCAGTGACGCGTTTATCATTAATTTAAATTTACTAATGTACCACATGACTTGATTATTGGTGCAGTTGCAAAGAAATGGCATTTGATTGAACATAATATGAATATTCCTTATAACGAATTTTTGATTGCTCTGACTTATTTTAGATTCTACTTTTTTTAAATTTAATGGTGTTATTTACAGACAGATTTTTGGTATGCCCATGGGGTCCCTTCTCTCCCACACGTTAGCCGACATAGTTATGCAGGATCTAGAAAATAGAGCTATTCTCTCTTTCCCGTTTCATCTGTCGTTCTACGTTAGGTATGTTGATGACATTTTGTTGGCAGCTCCTTCTCTTCAAATTCCTCATATTCTCCGAGTTTTTAACTCTGTCCACAAAAGATTACAATTCACCATCGAATATTCCAATAACAGCTCTATCAATTTCTTGGACATGACTCTTACTATTAGAAACAATTTCTTGGAATTTAACTGGTATCAAAAACCTACGTTTTCAGGGAGGTTTCTGAATTTTCTTTCACATCATCCGATATCACATAAAAAAGGGGTTATTATAGGTCTGACGGATAGGGTTTTTAAACTTTCGCACCCTCGCTTCCATGAAGATAATTTAAAATTTATAATAGAAATTCTCATTAGCAATGATTATCCGATTGATTTCATTTTTAGGAACATTGGGAACAGAATTAGATCCTTAATCTCTAACAATCACATGGTGGTTTCTGATTACTCCCAACCTCCGTCTACCTCCCAACCTCCGTTTACCTCAGTCATTTTTTGTGGTTCCTTTTATTAATAATATTCCCTACAAATTTCTACAGTTAATTAATTCTTACAACAGGAAACTAGCTTTTACGGTCAACAATAAGTTAAATTTCTTTATAAAATTATATAAAGATCCTATTGACAGATTGAGCCATTCGAATGTTATTTACAAAATTTGTTGTAAAGAATGTGATTCATCTTATGTGGGTCAAACTGGCAGAAAATTATCCACTCGGATTAAAGAACATAAGGCGAACATTAATAGACCATCTGAACCACTCTCTGTGTTTTCGGGTCATAGATTAGATGGACATGAGTTTGACTGGGATAATATTTTAATTTTAGACGAAGAACCTTCTTATAGAAAAAGGTTAATTTCAGAGATGCTTCATATCTCTCAACAACTTAAGGGTCTTAATGTTCAAAGTGATACGGATATGTTGGATAAATCATATATACCGTTAATTTAAAAATGTCAAAAGTGAAGTGTTAAAACTCCCGCGAGATTTATTTCTGTCCTTGTTTGCTTATCCTGCGTCATCTCTCGCCTCCATAGTGTTTTCTTTGTTACCTCTTTTTGTATTGCCAACATTCGTATTCTTGAGTGGTTCGTTTCGAATAATATAATGTTTGACCCTTGTTGATTAGTTGTTCGTGAATTTCGAAAGTACACAGTACGTTGAGATTTATTACTTAATATGCATCTCTTAATTATGGTGCTTTTGTGTTGTTCTCTTGGTTGTTCCTTGAAGGGGATATTCTGTGCTTCTGTATAATACTTTCGGGCCTCCTTGGTACGTCATACCGCTTGATCGCAGTATTTTTTATTTATTTTTTAATTTTTTAATTTTTAATTTTTTTATTTTTTATTTATTTATTTTTTATTATTAATTTTGTTGGGATGGCTACAGAAGGATGGTATTAGCTGTGGAAGGCTTTATTCCTGGCTTTTTTGGATGGCTGTGACAACAGGTAACGGCTCTTTCAAGGAATACCCCGGAGGCGGAATAATGATAATATATAATTTTTCTAATAATTCGCGAATTTGCGTTGCATTTGCCGAATATTTGCGATTGATGGATCATGATTTGCGATTTTCATATGTATTGGCGATCTTCGAGCGACATATGCGTTTTTCCATATTTCCGTGCGCTTTTATTTACCGACCTTCATGCGTTACGGTTTATATTCTTAGAGTTTATTCTCCAACGGTTTTAATTTATATTTAATTCTGACATTGAAAAGGACTCGAATTGAATTGAAACGCGAGCGTTTGTCATGTTCGTTTTAATGTAATTTGTATCTTTCGGATATTTTATTATATAATTTATTATGTTTTTGTATTAATTTTACGCATTAATAACTGCCGTTGGTCTTAAAAGCCTTTTAAACGTATTTAAATTTGTAATTTAAGTTAACATCGATACCTGCCAGTTTTCGATATTATAACTCATTCCTAACCTTTTAGTTGTAATTATACTATAAGCGATAATATTACTGGAAGATAAGTACGGACAACGATCATGAGATTATTTTCAAAGGCTAGTTTAGAACTTATTATTAATTCTTTACCCAGTTATAACCTTTGTATACGCAATAGCCTTATTTGAGGATTCTTTCGGCGTTGATGATTTTTATAACAGCAGGTATTGTCGTTGATTGCGGAATTTGTTTGACATTTATCGCATTCAAGTGCCGGAATCCAGGCTTATTTCTTGGAGGCCAAGCGTGGAGACGGGGTCAATTCATAGGTTAACCTATGGAAATGTAAATATTAAATTGATATGAGATATGTAGATATAGCTGATGAATCGAGTATTCGATGTTAATTTGCTTTTATTGTGGGAAAATTATTGCATGGCGTACCTGCTATTTGCGCTGGCGTTGTAGTTAACAAATATTGTGATGAATATGAGGAGAGGTTAGCATTATTTCTCTTCCTGACACAGTTGTTACCACTGTGACCACTGTTGCTGCGCTTGTTGCTTACTCTGTTATTAGTCTTGCATTTTGTATGTTAGTATCGATATATCGACTGGTCCTCTGAGGTACTGCTGTGAATCCGTAGTTCCCCGCAGTTAGCATCCCGGCGGTTCCTGACGACACAGAGAATTAACAATTATTGAATTATAATTAATTTGTTGCTAATTATAACCGGTTGGAAAGTTGTCTTTGTGCGGGCAACGAATTTCTCTAACAGGTGGCCTAGGACTAGACTTTGTATAGAGTGGAGAGTCGCTTGCTCAAATGTTAAGCTGCGTCCTCATGAGTAGTGTTCGTAAAGACGGCTGACGTTGGCAGGATGCCTTCCTTATAGTTTTAAAGGAATTCCGAGTATGGCTGGTACTTTGCGACATGTATATATTATAAGATAGTATAGTATTAATATTATTAGTGGAACACTGGTAATTGTTGAAATTAGAGTCTAAATATTGAATTGTTGTAACTGGGTTGTCCCTTCGTTTTTAAGCGGAAACAATTGTACGGGTGTGTTTACCTGTTGGAGTAGGTATCCAATCTGAAAACTGAAAGTGCAAACTTCCTTGGCTGCGCAGTCGGTATGTGTGCTCGCAGGGCGATGCGCATGGGGTGAATTTGCACCTACTCGGCCCCCCTCTTAGTGCATAACGTCAGGAGTAAAATTGACCTGCGCAGTAAATATACACCACACGATTTGTATGCGCATTGCATGGATAGGCTTCTTAGTGACCTGAACTATCCTTTTACTATAATTGATCGTCTACATTAATTAATTATTTATAGTTGTTATTAATAGTTATAATCTGATTCCGACTTTTGCGGTATTAAACAGAGTAAATTTTACTTTATTTGATCTGTTGGAATCTTTAAGATGGGTGAAATTCTAGACATTGAAGCCTATATCGGGGGGCTAATGCGTGTTGGCGTTACCTCCGATGAGTTGTTTAGTAAATTAACACGTAGTCTATATCAACTTGAGGATTTATTTTTACACAATGATAAAATAAACACTCGAAACACGGTGCGTACATGCATTGCTCTTTCTCGTATGCTGTTTGACCATGAGCAATTAATGACATCGGCTTGGAAGTACCTCATAAGTAGGATTAAGATACGCTGCGAGAAAGGGATTTAAACCATGAGATAAGTATCCTTAGAGCGGGTTCCCCCCTGAAGTACAGGGGCATGGAGCGGATCGAGATAGGCTACATGATCTTTCTACCATTCCAACTGATAGAGAAGCTATACTTCGCGAAATCGACAAATCGGAGTTAAATTTAAGCAAGTTAAGCGAGGAAGTCCAATACAAAAAGGCAATTTTGCACGACATAGACGCGCGTATTGAAGATGCCTCACGTAAATCGTTGTGCCACGAACATCTTGGTTGCAAACAGAGGTCCTCGCCATCTTCCTGCGTGCGCGAACCCGCAAGCACTGCGGGATCGAATAAGGTCGGACGGACCCCCAGTCGTCTTGAATTCTGTCCTAGGGGAGGGGCACCCCAAATTGAAACCCACGTACATTCTTATATGGATATGGCACATATAAATGAATTAACTTCCGGGGAGTTCGGAACCTCGGACCGGCATGGTGACGCGGTACCCGGCGTTGCCAGGTCGTCATCCGGCTAGGGGAACTCATGCATGGGTGCAGCGTGCGTGCATGAGGAAAATGCGACTGCTGCAGTTAAAGAAATGGCTCCTGATCAACAGCAACTGGAAGCCAGTCCTAGTCGGAGGCAAGAGGAAGCTGCCTCACACTGCGTAAAGGGAAAGAGGAAGGCAATTGCCTCTCCTGAATCCAATGAAGATAATGCAGGGATAATTAACACCCCTAGCAGACCCAACAAGACTAGAGTGGTCGCCGCGTATGTGCCTCCAAACACTGCGCTGACAGAGGTGGGAGAGCAAGCCTCTGACATGATAAGTTTGGATAAAGAAATGGAGGTTGAATACAAGCAATTAGCTGAAGGTAGGTTTCATTCCTTCCCCTGAAAAAGAAAGCAGGATTACCAGAAGTCAAAAGAAGAAAGAAGAGAAAAGTAAGATTAAAGCGGGGTTCGATAAGTTAATGACTGTAAGGTTGGACAGAATGATGACTAAAATAGACAACTTAAATAAAAGCATTAATCAGAGTAAAACGGATACAATCTGTAAATCCACAGATATGAACAGAGGAACTGAGGATGAGGCGGAAGATAGCGTCGTATCTATCACTGAGGAAATAAGTATATCAAGCGGGACATATACGTCATCCTCTAAAAATAAAAAATCCTCAAAGAAAAGAAAGAATAAAACAAATAAAAGCTACTATGATTCGTCTGAAGAACTCTAATATCAGTGGAGAAGGAAACAAAGAGTATTAAAAATAAGAGTAAAGTTAAGCCTAAAGACACTACCTTAAAAAACCCGATTCGTACAACTAAAGGCAAAAGGCGTGTTCCTGAAATAGTACCCAGAGACAAAGTGGACCTAGAGATAGGTTACACTAGAGAAAAATGGCTAAAGATGAGCGGTGCCGAGCTTGGTGCCGCCTGTTTAGATCACCTCGCGGAGATGGAGAGACAGAGATATCTCTGTAATAATATCTCCGGTAGAATAGCTGGAATGCTGAGATTGCAGGGCTACGGCAGTTAATATTGTCGGTGCAATGGTTGAAAAATTGGAAGCTACAGGGGACGTCGTACATCTTAAAACGCAGAATCTCCAACTTAGAGAGGATCTCGCCGTGGCAAGGAGGAAAACAGACAGGCAGGAGAAAGAAATTAACGATCTTCGCAGGGCTATTAGGCTCGAGGGCGAGGTCAACGCTCTGAAGGAAGGTTGCGGCCCCTATGTTCAGTCCCAGGTGGTCTCAAAAGACAAAAGGGAAGACAATATATTAAGTAAAGAGAAAAAACAACAAATACAGCAAACAAAGCAATCGAAGCACGCAAATGCAGACTATAACTTACATTGTACTCCAGGTTGCTCGACTGATATGGAGTACACGCATAGAAAGGAAATTGAAGATGATCAATGGCCCTATGGGTCCGATACAATGGACTGGGCTGAAACGGTTACCCCTAACGGAGATGAAATAACGGGAATTATTAATACTAAGGACGTTACAAATAAGAAGAGATCTAATACTAAGACTAGCGTGAATTATAACAATAACAATAGTAATAATAAGTATGTACACAAAACAAGTAGAAACGATATTAAGGTAATCGGAAATCAACAGTTAGTTCCGCCCCGTAACGAATGGAAGATGGTCGCGAATAAGCGTAATAGGAGGTCAGCTGTACAAAATAGAATAATCCCGAATTTGAATCAATATTATGACACACCAGATTCTGGTTCGAGTGTAGTACATTACAGATTGGATGATAAGGACAGAGGACAAAGGTCTATGTCTACTAAACCTAAGGTAAAAAACTAACTAGTAAACCAGCGGTGGTTACCATCACCGAAAAAAAGGATGGAGCTACATATGCTCAAATTTTGAGCAAAGCTAAGCAAAATGTGTCCTTAGGTAGTGTGACGTCCCGCCATCTTAAAATTACTAGATTTAGTAACTATTCGCTTACCCACCTTATTTCTTTGCTATATCTATGGAATAAGAATGAATATTCAATTCTATTATTCATAATTCAATTTTACTCATTATTATCAACTATATTACTATTAATTTTAATTCTAATATATGCGCATACGAATTCTAATGCTTAAAATACCAATTATAATATTTGCTTACCGTTTTATTCTACACGGTTATTTAGCCCGCTAATTAAATAAGTACTCCCTCAATCAATGTATAATGAAGACTTTATACACGCGCTAAAACTCGAATTTAGATTTTAACAAACGCGACCGAAAATATATAACTTAAGCAATAATAAGTAAGGTATTTCAAAGGAACTGTTAAATTGGTCTTAAAAATGAATAAATACAAATATATTTAAACACTTTGAAATGCTTTATTTAAAATTCATTATGGAATCATAACCAATGGAAATAACTTTCTCTATACGTTACAACTTAAAATTAATCTATTCTAACTTAAGCTGTAAATTTCTAAACTTTTTCTAAAATATAAAGGAAGTTATACATATAAAATGATTCCGTAATCCTAACACCGCTAATGATAGATATTAAATTAAGAGCGCATAGTTTTGACACGTGAGGTGGTCTAAGAGGAAGTCATAAACATATCGAACATTGATTTCTTGGAGATGTCAACCGACACTTCCGATAATAGTCGCGTACTACTCTTTGATCACCGCCGCGCTTCTATGAAAAGGATATCTATGTCAAAACAATTGATAAGTAATTCAGTAGTGCTTCCGAGAACGACGTGATCCGACGTAGAGGATCACCTTACTCGAGGATTCCTACAGCTGATGATCATGCAAGGGTCAACGAAACCGCTAGTATATAAACCCCGGATTCTAGGCGCAAGGGGTTCATTCTATCATTAATAATTAGCCAGTACAGTAGGCTCGCCGTTAGTCATAACCACTTTGCCGTTATTATTCTTTAACCGTTCATTATAATTAAAATTTTAATACTTTGTATCAATCTGCTATATCGTTCAGTAAAATTCAAATAAAGAAGTTATACTTGTGCAAAATTCACTGTGTCAGTCCTTGGAGATTCCCAGACCTTGCTTGGACGAAGGCGATCGAGACCAACCGAAATCGACATCTGAGCGGTAAGTACCAGATTTTGTCCCACTTCATTCTTGTGTGATAATATTCACCTTCCTTGCATTCGCAACATTTCCTGAAACAAAAAAACATCGAGGATTAAATAAACAAGCATACTGTCAAGCACTAGCACGTCGCTGGCGATATTCCCTCCTCTTACTCCTGCACAATTTGTTATTCTATTCTGATAAGCGTCAAAAACAAAATTTAATTAGAATTCCAAAGATCGCCCTCATCAATCGAGCGTCGCAGCTTCCCTTCTCCGAAGATTCCTTCATCTCCGGGCATCCTCTGCTATGCCGGAGAACTCCTCACTCTCCTATTTTTATTCTTAAAATTTCTTTACCCCAAACCCTGATTTCCATCGTCTCCGGGCATCCACGGTCATGCCGGAGACTTCCACATCCTAAAACCAATTCATTTAATCGACGCTTCATTGAGTATACCAACGATATTTGGATTTGTATAAATTTCTAATGCTGCTATTAGGATAAAACGTCCTTTCGCGCACATAGGTATAGCATCTTCGCGGTGTTGTACACAGATTTTATTACCCATTCACCCATTCTTCCGTCGCTGCCGGGCATCCACTGTCATGCCGGAAGCATCCTAAGTTCCCTACCCTTATACGCAGATTCCGCTATCATAACTGTATTCCGCCTTCAAGTTCCATCGTCCCCGGGCATCCACGGTCATGCCGGAGACATCCACATATCCTTATGAATTATTCCTTCATTGACGTTTTATCTAAAACAAAATTACAAGAATAAATGTACTATGCTCTAATGTGCGTTGACGCTGATTCAGTCAATAACAATAATAAGAATAAATAAAACATCAATTTCCTTAACCAACATCATATTTTACCTGCAATAAAAAATATATAATGTTCCTTTAAATGGTAAACCCGCCGTCAGAATTTAAAAGAAAAAGGCATAGGGCGGGAAAAATAACCCGTGAATATCGTGACGCTTCTCGATTCCGTCGGATCAAGAGATTAGAATTAAACTCAAAGCATATCTTTGTCAAATCAGAAAAAAGGGTCTTCCTTCCAGAAAGTTTTATTTCAGCTTTAAAGGCTAAAGCTAAATTCCTCTTTTATTTACCGGAAAATTTTATTTCACAGAAATTTCTTCGAATAGTTACCTCAAACATAGAATTTGACTCTTTCTATAATTACTATTTGGAAATTATAAAAAATAAAGATACGATTGAAAACCTTTCATTAAATTCAATAGATCTGATAACTCAATTAAGATCCCAACTTCCGGAGAATCAGTGTGAAATAGAGAGTTACTTGCAGACTCTTCAATGAAGCCTTCTTGCAACGATAAAGATTTTTCCACCTTAACAGATGAGGAGCTAACTCAAATTCTTGATACACTCTTAGAATTCATAGATCAATATATCGTAGGTAACATCGATATCGACCAACTAATGCATTTGATAGAGAATATCGAAATCCCATTTTAATAGATACCTTTTGCATATACAAATATATATATATTTCAATAATCACTACTCATTCGACATTATTCAATTATAGAGTTTCGCGGCTCCCTTATATTTTTCCGTAATCGATAAGGATCCTCGCTCTCGGCATCCCCAAGGTATAGCCGGTGTAAGCAGGTTGCCTTGAAAACAAAGAGAGCGCACTTTTCTCTAGAACTGAGGCATCTAGGGGAAAAGTTGGTCACTGAGACGTGACAGTAGCCTTGGTATTGAAAATGTTCGCATGCGTAGGGGCATGAACGGCGCCCTGATTATCGAACTTCCCGGCCCGGATGGAAAGAGACTTGCGAGTACCTTGTGTAGCACACTAGGAAACGTTCTAAAAGAAGATGCCAAAGTAAGTAACCCAGTGGCAACTGGAGAAATCAGGTTAAGAGGAATTGATCCTACTACAACGAAAGAGGAAATTGGCTATGCACTCGAGAAGATTAGTGGTTGCTTGCCGAGCGAGCTTACGATTAGTAAAATTAATTTTATGCGCGATGGAATGGGCGTAGCGTGGGCACGTTGCCCGCTCGAATATGCCATTAAGATCGCGGAAAAAGGCAGTCGCGCTCGGATGGACGGTAGTTCGTCTCGAGCTGTTGAAAAAAAGGCCAATTCAATGTTTCTGTTGTTGGAAATTTGGCCATGTTAAAAACAATTGTAAGGCTGATATTGATAGGGCTGGAATTTGTTTCCGCTGTGGTTCTGCGGGACATTCTGTTAAAGAATGTAATTCGCCGCCCATGTGTCTGATTTGCGCGGAAATTAACAAAGAATGCAGGCATAGAATTGGTTCTATGCGCTGTCTGGAAAATCAAGGTTTCCCTAACAGGGTGTATAAGGCTCAAAGAACAGTAGGAGGAACTGCTCTAATTCAGGATGTCTTTTTCTATATAAAAATTAAATTAATTCAGATTAATCTTAATCGGAGCTGGTCTGCTTTTGACCTTCTCAAGCAACGCATGTTGGAGTCGAACGTTGGTTTATCTATTATTTCGGAACTGCCCAGGAATGTTTCTATAACTAGCCGATGGTTTGTTAGCAGGGACAACCTTGCGGCAATTCTCTGGAACGTTGAGGCTTCTGCGAACAACAATTGCAAATTAATATGTAGCGGTACAGGCTTCGTCATTGTAAAGCTAGGAGAAATTAATATAATATCCTGTTATGTATCTCCAAACGTTACTGTATTAGTCTTTGAACGCATGCTTGATGAGTATTAAGTAACTATTTTACGACTTTAACCGGACCAATTTTACTAGGAGACAAACGCTAAGTCTAGCCTCTGGGACCCTTCTGTTACGAATAGGAGGGGTGTTTTAATGGAGCGTTTTGCGGCTTCATATGATCTGCGCCTTCTAAATCAGAGTGGAGTCTTTACATGTGTAAGGCCGCAAGGTAGATCAGTCATCGATCTTACCTGGGTAACCTCAAACCTCCTAAGAGCAATAAGGCATTGGTCGGTAAGAGAAGACCTCGAATCATTATCGGACCACTTTTATATAGACTTCGAAGTATTGCTCGGATTTGATGGGTTATATTACTAACAAAAGAAGGTGGAATTTCCGTCGGATGGATAAGTGTTCGCTGCTGTTTTGGAGTTCCTCGTTGCATGTAATCCGGGGGAAAATGCTCAGTCTCCTGATCGGTACACGTCTTGGTTGATGGATAAAGTCAAGGATTCTTGTAACGTATCAACTCCAAAGATAGCTGCGAGAAATAGTCGCAGAAGTGTCCATTGGTGGACGGAAGAAATTTCGGATCTTCGCAAAGCGGTAGTGAAGGCTCGTAGGCGCCTTACTAAATCTAGGCAAAACAATACTCGGATACAGATTTGACAAATTATAAGCTTGCAAAAAAAGCATTAAGAGCCGCTATTAAGAAAGCAAAAGGAAAGGCTTGGAATGAGCTTATTTTGACCATCGATAAAGACCCTTGGGGGCTACCCTACAAGCTAGTCCTAAATAAGTTGAGACGCACTAGCCCTACCTTGTCCGAGACCCTAGATAGTACGGTCTTGAATCAGCTTCTGGATACGCTTTTCCCTGTTATTGCAGATCGTAGAGCGGCTCTTGGTCAGCAAGAAGAGTGGTCCGAAGAATGGCGTGTTCTTATGCGCGAAGTAGAAGTATTTACTATCAGACGGGATGTTAGGAATGCTGCCCCTGGTCCGGACAGTATCAAGGCAGGTGTATGGAAGTGCGTTCCTCAGATCGTAGTGTCATCTGGCTGAGCTATTTACACTCTGTTTTAGAGAGGGTATTTTTCCATCCGCCTGGAAACGGGCCGTTTTAGTGCTGATTCCTAAGGGATCCTCTGAATCTGGTACTATGATTAAAGCACGGCCAATCTGTCTTCTTGACGATATAAGCAAGATTTTCGAGAGGGTCATTGCGGACAGACTGAATTGCTGGTTCGGTTTCAGGACCGCTAGGTCTACGATGGATGCGTTGAACTGCGTAAAGGTCTTTACTAGCGAGATCATCTCGGAGGGTGGTTACGCGATAGCAGTGGGATTGGATGTAGCCAATGCATTCAACTCTGTCCCATGGTCGGTAATATTAACGGCCATGGAGAAGAAGAATTTCCCTCTATATCTCAGGCGAATGGTTGGCAGCTACTTGTCATGCAGAAGTATTATTTATAAAAATGATGTAGGACAGACTGTGGAGCGGCAGGTTTGGGCCGGTGTTCCACAGGGATCGGTCCTCGGACCACTCTTGTGGAACATCGCCTTCGACTCGGTTTTACGGCTTCCGCTGGAAGAGGGTTGTAAAATACTTTGTTATGCGGACGATACAATGATTCTGTCCTCTTCGAACTATTCGACTATTCGCGACTATCGTTAATGCTAACATACAGATCGCTCGGGTTCGTAAGCACATCACTGAATTAGGTCTGAGGATTGCGGAGAATAAAACCGAGGCGGTATTGTTCTATAATAAGAAACCGAAGGTTATGCCCTCTATCAAGGTCGGCGATACTTATATTCAGACGGCCGAATCTATGAGATACCTCGGGGTGCTAATCGACAGCACATGGAGATTCCGTTTCCATTTTAATTATATAAAAGAGAAACTGAATAGGATGACTAGAGCGTTAAGTAGGTTAATGCCCAATTTGCGTGGGCCTAGCGAGAGGAAACGGCATTTTTACGCAACGGTCCTTACATCCGTTTTTACCTACGCCGCACCCGTATGGGCAAGCGTATTGTCATCCTCCCCCGAGAGGGTTATTAGGCCATTACGTAGAATACAGCGCACGATTGCGATCCGAGTTATTTCGGCATATCGCACCGTCTCCTTCGATGCGGCCACCTTACTAGCGCGCATGCCACCGTGGACCTTGGAGGCCTGCTTGAGAAGAGCACGACAGAATCAAAGAATTACGCTTAACTGATGCGTATAACGATGAGGATGTCGAAAAGATAAGGAAAGAAGAAAGCGTTTTACTGTTCCGGCAATGGGAATTACTCCTCAGAAGACCTGGAGCCTGGGGGCAACGCACGATCAATGTGATACTTCCGCTTATGAATAGATGGATCGCGAGGAGATATGGAAGTCTATCATATCATAGCACCCAGATGCTAACGGGGCACGGAAGTTTCGGACACTTCTTATGGCGAATCGGTAAGAAGGAAACTTCCGGTTGTAACCACTGTGCGGAAGAAGACGACACACCAGAACACACATTGGAAAGTTGTCCAGCTTGGAACGAAATGCGGAACAGATTGCTGCAAAGACTGGAAATGGAACGGCCGGTTAATATTACGTTAGATTTTATCATGAATGCGATACTCGTGAAGGAATCCTACTGGCTTTCTTTCGATGAATTTTGTACTCAGATTTTAATGGCTAAAGAGGAAGAAAGGACTAGGGAGAGAGGAAGGACCTCCCCAGGGCAGAGGCCCTCCCTCCTACAGCCTTACCTTTAGATGGATCCTCATGAGAGAGGAAATTATATATTGATACAAATGCACATAGTATGGTTAGTTTAGTAATTATGTACAGGTTAAAATAGGTTAAGATTATTGTATACAGCTAGATACATGTGCTGAAATACATGTATATAGCATAGTTGGTTAAGTAACTATGTACAGGTTAAAATAGGTTAAGATCATTGTATTCAGCTTGATTTATGTGTTGATACACATGTACATAGTATGATAAGTTAAGTAATTATGTACAGGTTAAAATAGGTTAAGATTACCGTATACAGCTAGTCACGAGAGGGACACAATTGGATGAGTCTAATGTGTCTGTTTACCTGGTGGTGTCTTTCGGGTATGCGTTTTAGCGTCTTGTCGTATAAACAGTGGTGGCTGTGTACGTGTATGTATGTACAATAATCCTATTATTAATCCTATTAGTTGAGTAGTCATATATCTACACACATAGTATTGTTGATTTAGATATACATATTTTGATACTATCATTGCATAGCGGATGGTAGTATGAAACTGTGCTTAAGAATAGTAAAGATACATATGTGTACGTGCATAAGTTTATTGCATTGCGGAGATCCGGACAGATTATATATGTGTGTGTGTCGTATTGCGGAGTACGACCTGAATGTTAAAATCCTGTCATGGCGGGGGCGGGACCCGCAGTCCTTGCGGATCCATTGTAAGCCTCCGTTTTTGGCGGGTGGGGTCTTCCGACATTGCACCGTGGCGTCGAAGGACCTCGCTATAGTTAATATTGCTTTCAACTGACCGGTGAGAGGGTTTTCTCTGCCTGATCAGTCTATTTAGTCATGATTCGTTCATAGTATATTGTGCGATTGCACAGACGTGTGACGGTTCCCCGGAAGTGATGCGAAAGCGGTTCCCGGGGGACCGGCTGTTTCACGTTAGGATGCGACCGGTGAGGTTTAGTAGGTAGTCAGGTCTGGGTGAATGCAACCGAGCGGGTTCCGTTAGCGCACGGTGCGATAGCGCACCAACCCGATAGCACACGAAAAATTAACACAATTCCCGATAGCGCACCAACCCGATAGCACACCAACCCGATAGCGCACGAAAGCACTATCCCCTCACACACGCACTCTCTCTCACACACACACACGGGGGGGGTGGCGGGGGCCTTCGGCCCCCCTCCCGCACCCACCCCGTCCCCCTCGCTTCGCGTGAAAAGTTGCAAAGTGAACCCGTGCGCTATCGGGTTGGTGCGCTATCGGGATTGTGCGCGATTTACTTTGTGTGCTATCGGGACGTGTGCTATCGGGTTGGTGCGCTATCGGGAATTGTGTCAATTTTTCGTGTGCTATCGGGTTGGTGCGCTATCGCACCGTGCGCTAACGGGACCCTCCCGAAGCAACCAGCCTGGAGTCCCGCACTACCCGGAACTCTTTCTCTCGGGAGAGGGCGAAGGGTGTCCGTAAAGACTGGGATTCCTCATCGATAAAAAAAAAGGTCTCCCTTATCGGCCGATTGGGGTAAGTCCGCGGTTCGCGGGTCGCTGGGGGTGACCTCAGTGGCTCTCAACCTGCGGTTCCCGGCGGGCGGGATCCTGAACTAAGCGGCTCCGAAGCCATTTCCTCGCCCGATCGGGGCTCCGGCCCCCTGGGGCGCGTGGACTCGGCATTGCCGACCCTCGCGGCCCGGGGGGGCGGGGTCTCGGGGCGGGGATGGGCACTGCACTTCCCGTCTGCGGAAGGAGACGGAAGAGGGGTTCCGCTCCCCTCGGGCGCCTTGGCCTGATGCGGATAGGGGATGGCAAACCCTGACTTCAAATGCCCGGTCCACCGAGTGCCGTTAGGGGCGGGAAAACGCCCCGACTCATTCTTGTCTACTCTCTTTCTATTCTTTCTTCTTTTGATCCCTTCAACCCTACCCTATTTCCTCTCTAACTCCTGGGCTATGGATGAATGATGTGTGAATGTGTGAATGGCGCACCTGGCGCACCCTTCCCTCCCCACACCTTCCTTTTCCCTTCATAATCCTATAAGTCCTCCTCTGATCTTTCGGGGTGGTTCCTGCTATCAAAAACCAACCCAAGAAAAAACTATGGAGAACGAAGAAAAAGAAAAGACGATTACGGCCGCAGCGGGCATCGGAACCCACAGCGGACGGCACTGGGGGGTATGGACCCTGCTCCCCTTGGGTCGGCATCCGACGAAGGGCCAACCACTGGTTTGACGGGATCAGTGGAGAATGTTACTACCGCCGCCACTTTTCAGAGGAATGAAGAGGAGCCTGGGGGTAGATCCTCTCCAGCCAGTACAGTTCCCTATATGAGTGATGAGGAGAGAATCCCGCTACAACAGAGAACTGAAGAGAAATAAAGCGGGCGCAGAATCAGAAGCGTCAACGAGTTGGACCAGAATTGTTGAGGAGGAATCGATGGAAATAGAAATTAGGCAATCTAGTCGAAACTTAAGTCGAACTGTGAGTCAAGAAAGCTTCGGCTCCATGTGTTCTGTGAAGACGAGCAGAATTGATGTTGAAGGAGACATGGACTCTTGTGGAAATGAAGCTCGCTCAATAGTTTCAACGGCTTCAATGGCTCCAAACAGTTATGGCTAAGGCCAGTAAGAGGAAACGTGCGGCCCCTGGCAACAGCAATCAGGCGGAGAAACGCTCAAAAGAGAATGAAATACTCACGATTGCAGATAGCGACGATGAGGAACACCCCACACCCTCCAGGAAGGTAACGAAACAGTCGACCCCCTTGGGGACTGGAGATGAACTCAAGGCTAAAACCTTTGATGAATTAGCACAGACTGCCTTCACATGGCTGCATGACATAGACATTTATAGGAAGAAATGCTCAAATATAAAGGGCTCAGTGCACAAGGTGTTTAAAGATAAGAGTAGCATGGTTGGAGGAAACGATACAGTTTAGTTGACAAAGGAGGATCTACTGGTGACTCTGTCTTGTATAAAATGAAATTAAGAGAGGCTAATGGAAAGCTCAAAGCTAAAGAGCAAGAAGAAAGTAAATGGAAGGAAGAAAAAAGAAATTTAGAAAGAGAAATTGAAACATTATACAAGAGTAGATGAGCTAGAACTCATGGTACATCAATTTAGTAGAGGGAAGGAATTTAAAAAGGATAATAAATATTATCTGACCACGTACCCGGCGTTTAGGCCAGCAATAAAAGGAGAACAAAGGCTACTTACTGGTGAAGCTACTCAAATAAGAAACTTACCTGGAAAAGACATGCCTGCATATTCATGGGAGGAAAGCCCTGGTCGACATGACGATCCTATTACTAAGGGCCCCGACTCTGGTGATCCTCGGCAGGGGGGAAGTAGTGGTCCTGATCCTGGTCCTGGCAATGGTCCTGGTCCCTCTGGCCCTGCTTCTGGTCTTGGTCTTGATCCTGCGGCTGCACCTAAAAAAGAAGAAAGAAAAAAGAAATTAGTACAAGAAAATGAGGATGAAATAGAAAACATTAAACAACAGATAAAGCAACTTAGTTTGAGGAAAAATGAATTGTACAAAGGAACCAAAGAAGGAAAGGATAGGAAAGAAGGTCCTCCGAAGATAAAAGTGATCAGTAATGTACAGATACTGCCACTTATGAAAGCTGATCTACCCATGAAAGATGACATGGAAAAATCAGTGAATAAAATGAAAGAGAAAAACAAACCTGCAACGCCGGATGTAACGACAGAAGGATGGAGCACAATCAATAGAAAAGAGAAAAGAAGACAGAAGAGTGGACAAGAGACAGAAAAAGCTCAAAAGCGAGGTACAATTCCCTCTTCTAAAGGAGAGTCTAGAACATCAGACGCTAAGATACGTCCTAGAAAACTACCCAAAACAGCGGCAGTGGCACTAAGAGGAAAAAGTGAAAATGTCTCCTATGCTGACATTCTCAGGAAGGCTCGCTCGGAAGTATCCCTGAGCGAGATTGGTGTAGAAAACACGAATTAAGAAAGGAATCGACGGCGCGGTAACAATAGAAATCCCCGGCCCTGATGGGCAAAATAGAGCGGATTTGTTAGCATCGAAATTAAGAGAAGTTCTAAAGAGTAACGATGTAAATATTACCCGCCCGTATATTAAGGCAGAAATCCGGGTGTTTGGATTTGACGATTCGGTAACTACGGAAGAGATCGGTAATACTATTGCAGAGAAGACCAACTGCACATTAAAGGAGATTAAAATAAGCGCCATAAGATGGATGTACAACGGGCTCGGATCCGTGTGGATACAATGTCCTGCAGCAGTGGCAAATCAAATCACCCAGGAAGGAAAACTGAGACTAGGCTGGTCTATTGCGCGGGTGGAACTCCTCCGCAAGAGACCGCTCCAGTGCTACAAATGTTGGGCATATGGGCACGTCAAGTTCTCGTGCACATCCGAAATTGATAGAACTGGAGTGTGTTACTACTGTGGTACAAAAGGCCACTCGGTTAAAAACTGCCAAGCGGAAACACCCAGTTGCCTGATATGCAAAGATCAGAAGTTGTCTCATAGGCGCCAAAGGCTGCAGTATTGAGCAGCCATCAAGGAAAAGTAAACCGCTGCCACGTACTAAGCCGGCAAAGAGGAGAAAAATAATAGAAATACCGGATCGGAGGCCGGAAAGCATGGAAGTAGAAAATGCGATTTAACG
This sequence comes from Camponotus pennsylvanicus, assembly GCA_023638675.1. Taxonomy (NCBI): domain Eukaryota; kingdom Metazoa; phylum Arthropoda; class Insecta; order Hymenoptera; family Formicidae; genus Camponotus; species Camponotus pennsylvanicus. The sequence goes on from JALHBL010000442.1 coordinate 134,477, forward strand.
TCATACAATGCAACTTAAACCATGCGTGGGGTGCGCATAACCTACTGCACCAACACATGCTGGAAGAAGAAGTACTGTTTGCCATGGTATCGGAACCGGTCTGCATTCCAACTGACGATTGGCAAGGGTCGAAGAATGGTATGGCTGCAATATGCTGGAAGCCTAAAAATCTGGAATACCAGTGTAAGCTAGAGAAGCAAGGACTTAAACACGTGATAGTACAGTATGGAGATGTCTATTTGGTATCCTGTTGCATCTCCCTTAATAGTACGTTGGTGCAATATACTCAGTTTCTGGATGAACTGGAGCGGGATATTAGACGCCTAAGATATAGTAAGGTACTTATATGTAGGGACCAACTCGAAATCGGAATATTGGGGTTCGCACAAAGGATTCGAAAGGAGAATTAGTTGAAGAATGGGCTGCAACGCATGGATTAGTACTAATGAATGCAGGTACGACACCTCTGTGTCAGACCACAAGGAGAGTCTGTAGTTGATCTTACCTGAGTAACCCCTAGTATGGTCAACTGTGTATCGAATTGGTTAGTCGATGTTCTCACTGACACTATCAGACCACAGATATGTGAGGATACAAATAGGAAGAGGTGATCTGTACGCAAAGAAAAGAGGTACAATCCACTATAAGTGCTAAATACCCTCGATGGAGTTGGCGCAAGATGGACACTGAAGCGTTTGCTGAAACTCTAGCACTCAGCAATGCAACTTGGAAATTCACTGAGGAGAGTGACCCTAACGCTGACGTGCATAACATTATGTCAATGATGTCGGATGCGGCGGATATAGCTACCAGTAGGATTAAACACCTTGAAAGAAGAAAACAGGCATACTGGTGGAGCCCTACACTGCACGAATTGCGGCAAGACTGCATACGAACTAGACGAGCATGGACAAAAGTTAAAAGAAAGAAAAGAGGAAATAGTAGGACGGAAGAAGAGCTGAAAGAAGCTGGAGAAAATTACAAACTAAAGAGGAATATATTTACAAATGCTATTCACAAGGCTAAAGAGGAAGCATGGAACCTCCTAATCGCCGAAATTGACAAAAATCAATGGGGTCTCCCGTACAAACTTGTAATGGGAAGACTGAGGAGTCCTACTATGGGTCTGACTGCAACCCTAGATGCGAATATATTAGACAGAGTAATAAGTGGACTTCCCTAAAGACGAAGTTCATGTGAGTGCGCCTGTTCCATTGCAATGGAAGGAAGAGTGGAACGTCACTCCGCTGGAGATTTTTCGTGTAATCAACAAAAACAGAAGTAGCAACAATGTAGCACCTGGCCCTGATGGAATATCGTGCGCAGCGTGGAAGAGAATCCCTGATTCTTTCCGAAATACTGTTGCAAAGCTGATGACGAAATGTCTGAAGAGCGGTATCTATCCGGATCAGTGGAAGGTTGCCAAACTCGTACTGATACCGAAGGGACAAGCAAGCGCGAGAATGGTATCCCTAAGGTAAGACCAATTTGCCTTTTGGACGAATTGGGGAAGACCTTAGAAAGTCATTATGTTGAGAATACAAGTGGCTGAGGCACAATGAAGGCAAGCTAGCGGCGAATCAATATGGCTTTCGTCCAAATCACTCAACTATTGATGCACTCAAGAAAGTGACTGGAATTATTAAGGAAGAAATTGCAGGCGATGGAGTTGTTGTGGGCATCAGCCTAGATATAAAAAACGCTTTCAATAGTCTGCCATGGTCCAAAATCAAATATACATTGCTTATGAAGAAGTTTCCTAGATACATCGGGAGAATAATGTCTAGCTATCTCAGCAATAGATACATAGAATACGTGACTGAAGAAGGAATCATACGTAGAGAACAGGTATTTATGGGTGTTCCACAGGGATCTGTTGTAGGCCTCTTCTTATGGAATATAACCTACGATAAAATACTACGAGTTAGCAAGCTATCAGATACTGAGATAATATGCTACGCTGATGACACAATTGTCATCGCGAGTGCAGATAATTACGAAGCTGCTAAAACCAAGGCAGTCATAGTGGTAGAGAGTGATAGAAAGAATCACACAACTCAGACTAGAAGTGGCGCTACAACAAACGCAGGTTGTAGCCTTCTATCGAAAGAAAAGGGAGGCTCCTCCTACAGACGCCTCCATAAGAATCAATGGAGTGGAAGTAGCAGTCAAGTCGGAAATGAAATACTTGGGAATTATTCTAGATTCCAAACTTACATATGAGAAACACATTAAGTATGCTACAAAAAAGGCGACAAAAGTTTGCAGGGCATTATGTCGACTCATGCCGAACCTGAGAGGCCCGTACGAAGCAGAGGAAATTATATGGAAATATAATACAATCCATAGTACTATACGGTTCCCCAATATGGGTAGAGAAACTATCTAAGACTAAAAGCCTTCAAAGACCGCTGAGACAGGTACAAAGGACAATTGCGACGCGGATTATTGCAGGATACCGCACTATATCGTACGACATGGCGGTTCTTCTCGCTAGAACACCGCCCTGGCTGCTGCTGTCAGAGAAATACAGGAAGAATTACTGGCGCATTAAAGAACACATGCAAAACGACATGCTAGACAGAGACAGAGAAACAAATCAGGAAGGAGGAGGAAGACGCTATGATAACAAAATGGAAGGACTCTATTCGTCGAAGTCCCACTATTACAGGCAGTAACAACCAAGCTAGGAGAGCCATTTGTGATCATTTGGACAAGTGGTTGGGAAGAACCCATGGCTCTCTTAATTACAGAATGACGCAGATGTTAAGTGGACACGGATGCTTTCGAGCTTTCCTTCATAAAATTGGAAAAGAGGACAACAGTAAATGTCTACAGTGTGTGGGATCCTCATGGAATCTTGCGAAAGAGGATACAGCTAATCACACTATGATGGAGTGCCTGGCTTGGCAAACTGAGCGGGAGCAGCTCCAAAATACAATGAATTGCCAGCTGACTTGGAGAAATATCATCACTGAAATATGCACAAACAAAGAAAAGTGGAAGAGCTTAAATAACTATGCACAAATAGTAATAAGTCAGAAGGAAGAATTAGAGAGTGAGAGACAGACGTACCAGAAACGAAGAGGAAGATATAGATGTGGATGAGGAGGATGAGGAGTAGAATAGGACGCGGGATGGGTCATAACAATACACACACACACACACACACACACACAGACATATACATACACATACACACACATACATATATATATCTATATACGACACATACATACCTACCTGCACCTACGCTCACTACACCATTATATAGAAGATAAGAACCGGCAATAAAGGAGGGGCATCTTATGCCAGAGGCGGAGCTGTAGGGAAGTAATGCGTTAGCGGTCCCCCTACTACTCCGATGTTAACCGCAAGGAGGATTTCCTTGCGGGTCGGGGGGTGGTTTTAGCTGGTAGTCGGGAGAATTTCTCTCCCGGAGTCCAGCAGTATCCGTGGGGCCGGATCCTCACGGGTCTGCGTAAACGCATTTCCACCTCCCTTCCCCCGTATGGAAAAGAAAAAAAAAAGGTTAGATTAGGTTGGAAGGAAACCAAACTTAGTTATACACGATTGTTATGACTGTTAATCTAAATTGTCGGCAATAATTAGAATAGGACAATAATGCTGCCTATTGTACAATAAATAAGACTGCCTGACAGCTTCTCTGTTAAGAAGCTGCTAAACGATAAACATCATTGCAGCAAACATTATGGCATCACATAATTAAGTGCTGTACGTGGAGACTAACTGTGCAATAGTTATTCATAACTGCGACTAATCGTGTGTTTAAATTATAAATTATAAACTAATATGTCAATATAGTATAACTATAACCTAGTATGCGTGACAGCTAATATTACACAATAGTGGTAATAAGTTCTTGGATTGAGTTAATTTTTATAAAAAGCATATGAGCCCATATTATTATTTTAGGATGCAAAGTGCTTATTCTAAGTTGCTTTATTGGTTAGAATTAAATAATTAATTAGGAGCTGTACATTAAGTGCAGCTGAGCATCCGCTGCGCAGAGAACAAGGTTGTTCATTCTGCGCAACGCGCGAGTGCTCAACTTCGTAGTGGCACACCTGACGAGATTGCACGTCATTAATACGTAAATGCGCGGTGCACTGAAATTGGATCGTGCGCAACGCACGCGCGCTCAATACTGAGGTGGTAACTGTGTAGTTCTCGTACTACACTGAGCTGCACTCTTATACATTGCACGTCGGCTGTCTGATTGATTATTGAATTATATGAGATTGTTATAAGTTTATACACAAATAATGGTAGTTAACAATTTTACAAGACTGATTTATCGGTGTCAGCCCTCTTTTGTGTAGTTTTTCTAAACAAGTCAGCAGCAGTACAAATAGTGGCTTATACGGAATAATGCTCAGTTATTGCACAATTTTTGAAAAATTATAAATTATTACATTCTTCAAACGTAATATAATCTCGTCACAGTATACTTATATACAGTAGGGACACACAGCGTCGGCACCTTTGATCTTTTTCAGCCGATCTTTAGCCGTCTGCCATGTTTTTAGGTTGCAGTACTGTATCAACAATATCGAAAACCCTTCATATATAAATTTTTTATTAATTTTTGTTATATTTTTTTATAAATAAAAATATAAAGAAAGTAAGACAAATTAAGACTTTTAGACGACAATTATTAATTTTAATGTGAAAATCACAAATGTTTTAATTTCCTTTGGCAAATAGAGCCAAATACAGATAATATAATGCGTATAAAGTTTTGTAGAAAAATTAATTTTGCTTTACGCATTATCGCATCTGCAACTTTGAGGGAATTTAAAATTAAAATAAATAAATAATAATTTTATTATAAAATAACATTATTAGTGTTACTTTGCTAATACATATTAAATCAAATATCTAATATATAATGCCAACATAAATAAAAATGTATTATGCGCTGATCGCCTAAATCCATTAAACCAACTACTTTATCTTTGCCTATATCGTAAAATAAATGTGCTTTTAATGCCATTTCATCAATACATAATACACAGTATTTATCTAATTCTTCTAAGTTATTTATATACATTGAAAGATTATTAAATAGGTTTTCATTTAATCCAATATCAAAACTTATATTCTATATATATCTATTTAAGGAACGTTTTGTTGGTAAGTGAAATATGGTTCTTAATTGATAGTATAATTTTGGACCTTTAAAATATAATTCTAAGGCCAACTTTTTTAATTCATTTGAATACTTGAACCTTTTCTTTTTATTTAAAAGTGCTTGGTTCCGTACAAAAGTTGCACATTCTGCAGATAAAAACGTTTCGCAATATTTACACCATTCGTCAAGCGAAAGCTTTTGCGTTTTTATTGTTTCTTTCAAATTTTTAATTTTATTTTCTAAATAATACGCACAATTTTGTAATTTTTTATTTTTACGTTTAAGATCTTCCGTAATTTCGTGATGATGAATCCAGTAGGCTGGTCTGTATACCTCTTGTAGTAAAACCTCTTCTATTTACTTCTAGCTGAATAATATCTTCTGTGTGAGATTCTGCATTGTCCAAATTTATAACATGTTTGTGTTGCTTGATCTATTTTATTTCTTTCATTACTCAAGCAGACCAATGTATCTAATGGATTTAAAAATTAAAACATTAATGCATAAAATAAAGCATAAAATAAAAAGAAATATTTAGTATATAATGCTTATAATAATACTAAGTACATAAATTATATGTGATTATAAAAGTTTTGTACCATTTTCTATGTTTCCTTGAGGCAAATTTTGGTTCGGTTGTACTGCAGATTGGAATATTGTTGGGATCGGTTGTACTGCATTTTCTATATTTTCTTGAGGCACATTTTGGTTCAGTTGTACTGCAGATTGGAATATTGTTGGGATTGCATTTGGCATCAATCTGTTCTTTAAGTCATTTAGAAAATGATTTTTCTCAAAGTGAGCTGCACATAAACGATAAGAAGAACCATATAATTTTTCGGCTTTTGATACTAAATCATTCCGAATAGCTGCTTGAGCCCAAATTATAGCTCTGCAATATGTAATATAAACATTAATCATTTAAATTTAAAATAACTATTTATTACATATTCTTTATATATTTAGATATACATATTTTTATATTTTAAAATAAAATAAAATAAAATTTATATGTATTATCAAAAAACAATTATACAAAACATGCATCGATAAAATCAAATTATTTTTTCTTTATTTTTATTATTTTCTAAAATAAGATAATTAAAACTACTACCTACCTTTCTTTATATTTTGGAAAATGAAAATGTTATATTATCACAATTATTATTCATACAATTTTGTGCGGCACATTTTCTGTATATGATTCTTGTAGTCATTTTTAAGACGTTTATCTTAACATAAGTGATTGTATAGGTTATGTTTTACTGCAGTAATGAAAATATATTGGGTCCCTTATGTCGAACGGGATTGGTGTGACCTATAAAAATGGCCGCTTACGATGCGCAAGCAAATCTGCGCGGCTGACTCGAGAACAAAGGACTGTCCCTACTGTATGTAAGTATACTGTGATCTCGTAGTTATTGAGGCATAATCTTATTAAAATGTGTAATAACAACACGCTAGAGTTCAAATTTCTTGATACGAGACAGTTAATAAATGAATATCATTTGTTACTTAGACGTATTCCAGTAATTATTATGATGGAATGTACTGTATAAGTGAGACGATGCTGAGGACCATAATTTATAGATGGGCATCGCGAGCATTTGAATAAATGTTGACTATCGTGATATGCCCCCTCCCAGCATTGTATAACACTGTTATTTGAGAATTTAGGCAACTTATGCTTATAATAATTATACAGTTTTATAAGGAATGTGTGACGCTGACACCTATGCGATGGTTCCTGTATGACTGGTGCATACAGATAATCTTACTGCCACGTGTTTGTTTCGGGTCGCGCATATATCTGAGAAGTGTTTGTTAGACCTATATGGCTTCCTATGACTAAGGAAATTCACCTAAACACTGCGGGTATAATCTGAATAATAGCTTAGTGCCGATAAATTATAATTTATTAGAGGAATCTGTTAGTGTTTATATATGTTAGTTATATAAGAATAACACAATGACAGTCTTAAACTGTCTGGTTATTATTTAGAACTGATATTAATAACGGATTCTCACCCTAACAATTCTGCTCAGTTTTTCTAAATTTTTGTGCTTATATGGACATAAAAATAGTTACTCATAAGTAAATCTAATTTATGGAGACATCTATATATTTACATAACAGTGAATGTAGATACATCACAGTTTAATCTTGTTAACTGGACTTTAATGATCTTTGCTTGTAAATGCAAGTAATCCATAACAGACTTATACTAATTGCTGTCATTTGGCTACAATTAATGGACTTAAAGACTTCTATTTTAGTGACGTGGGTATAATTTGAATAATATTTCACTGACGTTGAACCTCCTCGTCATCGCTGACATTTTGTGAACGATGTGTAGCATATGGATAGTCGTTTGGGTGATAATGCCTTACGGGGAGCTTGTTACGGGACGTACATAGATCCACCCTGAGCCTTCTGCTACACCTACAAGACAATTATGGTGTTAATTGATTGATTATATAATAATTAGGTGTACATTAACTGATTACTTAATATTAAAAGTAATCAATGCTAAAATCGACTAATTTTATAAGGAATCTAGATATAAATCATAGCTGATATATTACATGGATTTATAAACCTAATATTCTAAACTTTATATAATACGTTAGATATTATTTTTGGAGAGTAATCTATAGCTCATTATGAGCAAATGATAATACAAACTACTGAACGAAGAAACTAATATTATTATTACAGCGCGATGGTCGCAATTATACAGGGTGTTCAAAAAGTCCCGGACCGGTCGAATATTTCATAAACTATGCACTTTAGAAAGAAATGTTTTAGACAAAAGTTGTATGGCTTGAAGGGGGCCAAAAGATGGTGTCATTGGTTTGACCTTGGTCATTTGAAGGTCACGTGAAGGTCACCGTCAATTTCTTAAATGGAACCTCCTGTTTTTTATTGCATATTCTTGTAGCTTATCTCGAGGGCTTTCCAAAACACTATAATAAAATATCTTCCCTTCAAGTACTTTTTGTTATAAGGCTTGAAATAATTTCTTAATTTTACATAAACTATAAAATATCTTGTAAAATATTCATTTTTCAATTACCTCACTTTAACACTTTTATATACAAAATAATGAGAGGAATTAATTGTTGTAGAGAAAACAGTTGTTTCGAAAAGAAAATATGTAATTTGCAATTAACAATTACATATTTTTTCTTAAAAATAACTAAAAATTAAAAAGAAAATGGCATAAGAGCCAACGCGCGGTAGTTGGAGCGCAGAGAAGCAACAACACTTCTTTCTTTTTTCAGTATTTTATTAAAACACACATTATAATAACAAAAAACGTACGATTCGGATCATCTTTTGATCCTTCTTCAGCGCGATGTTAACAATAATGTGTGTTTTAATAAAATACTGAAAAAAGAAAGAAGTGTTGTTGCTTCTCTGCGCTCCAACTACCGCGCGTTGGCTCTTATGCCATTTTCTTTTTAATTTTTTGATTACTTGAGCCAAATCTCTAATTATTAAATTTAAAAATAACTGTTTTCTTTACACCAATTGATTCCTCTCATTATTTTGTACATAAAAGTATTAAGGTGAGGTAATCGAAAAATGAATATTTTACAAGATATTTTACGGTTTATGTAAAATTAAGAAATTATTTCAAGCCTTATAACTCAAAAAGTACTTGAAGGAAAGATATTTTATTAGTGTTTTGGAAAGCCCTCGAGATAAGCTACAAGAATGTGCAGACAAATAGTAGGTTCTATTTAAGAAAATCAAGATGACTTTCATGTGACCTTCAAATAACTTCAAGGTCAAACCAATGACACCATCTTATGGCCCCCTTCAAGCCATACAACTTGTCTAAAACATTTCTTTCTAAAGTGCATAGTTTATGAAATATTCGACCGGTCCGGGACTTTTTGAACACCCTGTATAATATAAAGTGTGATTATTAGCTGGAAATTGCTATTATTAGCATATAACTAAATTTATAAATTGAATTATATAAATTGTGTTATGCTGTACTGTAAATAGTATATAGATATAGTTATAATTGTTGCATAATGAACAACCTTAGTCGCAGATTATTTGTAAACATTGTTGGTAAGTTACAATGACAAAACATTGCCACTGTATGTCATAAAGTTTGTCGCGACATCTTCTGCGTCCGAACTGATAAATTTAAGTCCATTTGTCGGGAGTTGCGTGTAGAGGTGTCGCACATCCTACATCTCACATCTTAGGTTAACCTACGAATTTATTATCTACTAATTATCTACTATTCTAAATTCTTTTACCGTATTAGTTTTTGTTTTTGTTAATAATTAAACTTATTTTGACAGCGCATTTTAGACGCGTTGATTGGACGGGCTTTTTGCCGGTCTATCCAGCCCCTCCGTTGAAATGTATCATTTTGGTTTGATTAAATATATACTATTTGTTATAATTTAGTTATTGGTTAACTACATAACATCACTCAATAAGTCCCGGGCCTGACATAAATGACGCCACTGTGGACAAATCCATAAAACTTTGGGGAAGTACCAACTCTCAGACGATACGTGTCAAAATTTCAATCCAATCTGGCGTCTAGTTTATAAGACAGTGGTTTTAGTGAAGCGACTTTTGTTTGTTTAAAAACAATGGATGAAAAAGAATTTCGTGTGCTGATTAAACATTGCTTTTTAATGGGAAAAATACTGTTCAAGCAAAGCAATGGCTTGATAAGTGTTATTCGGACTCTGCTCCATCGGCAACAACGGTTAAGAGGTGGTATGCTGACCTTAAACGCGGTCGCACAGACACAAATAACGCTGAACGCCCAGGTCGCCCGAATTCGGCAGTTGTTCCAGAAAACATCAAAAAAGTCCATAAAATCGTTTTGGCCGATCGTAAATTGAAGTTGCGTGAGATAGCAGAGGAGTTGATGATATCAGAAGGCAGTGCATTTACTATTTTGCATAAACATTTGTCAATGAGAAAGCTGTGTTCAAAGTGGGTGCCGCGTTTGCTCACAGTCGATCAAAAACAACAACGCATCGACGATTCAGAGCGCTGTTTAGAGCTGTTTAAGCGAAATAAACGGGATTTTTTGCGTCGATATGTGACAATGGATGAAACATGGATCCACCACTTCACTCCGGAGTCGAATCGGCAGTCAGCCGAGTGGACAGCAGCCGGTGAAAGCCGTCCAAAGCGACCAAAAACTCAAACGTCAGTTGGCAAGGTTATGGCCTCCGTATTTTGGGATACGCATGGAATTTTGTTCATTGACTACCTTGAGAAAGGCAAAACCATCAATAGTGAATATTACATGGCGTTATTGGATCGACTGAGTGAAGAAATAAAGAAAAAACGTCCTCAAATGCAAAAGAAAAAAGTGCTGTTCCACCAAGACAATGCACCATGTCACAAGTCGGCGAAAACGGTGGTCAAATTGAACGAATTGCGCTTCGAATTGCTTCCTCATCCACCGTATAGTCCAGATCTGGCCCCCAGTGACTACTGGCTGTTTGCAGACTTTAAAAGAATGCTCCAGGGAAAGAGGTTTGGCTCAAATTAAGAAGTGATTGCCGAAACTGAGGCGTATTTTGAGGCCAAAGATAAATCGTTCTACGAAAAAGGTATAAAAAAATTAGAGCGCTGGACTAAATGTATCACTCTTGAAGGAGAGTATCTTGATGAATAAAGTTGAATTTTGCCCAAAAGGTGTTGTTTTATTAGTTAGGCCCGGGACTTATTGAGTGATGTGTTACACATTGATAATGTATTATAGTTTATTTAGTGATAATTAAGCAATGCTTTATTAAATAAATGTCAAATATGCCATATGAACATAAACCATAATTTTAGGACAGTGATAGCTCGCGCATTCTGATTGGATTGTCGTAATCGCCAATCAGCGTACGTATAGAAACTGAAGACCGGAAGTACGCATTTTGACTGCTGCGCAGTACGGATATACGCTTGAGGGGGGATGCGCGTTGGGTGGGTCTGTACCTGGGCGGCCCCCCTCTGGTGGTTAGATCAAAATTAGAATTGAGCTGCGCAGTAGTTTTCTATGATGAATTTTGGATGCGCGATAGGGAGATAGGTTCTGGTAGGCCCTAATATACCCCCCCCCCAGTGAATTTGATTTTTATTTTGTTAACAGGATAAGAATATATTTAATAATTTTAGTTATAATTTTAGTTCTTGTTAAGGTGATTATTGTGGTCTATGTACATACTGCGTATAGATCAGAGGCACGATAAGTAGTACTATATAAGCTTATAAGTAATTAGATTAATATAATATTGTCTTGTTCAATAATGTTAAGAAGTCTAAGACTAGAAACAGATCTAGAACTGGATAATTTACCCATCTAAGTGCTATACAATTGGAAGCTCTAAATCTGAAACGTGCATAGGAATCTCCCGTGAGTAACATGGAGGAAAGCATCGACGTGCGAGAATATATGCGTAAATTAGCGACAGAGGGAGCTACTCCTGAGGACCTTGTCTTGTGCAATACGTAACATATTCCTTAGAGCCCAGTAGTATTATTGAGCACAAAATCCCTTTGATTAATAACATACGGGCATGTATTGCGTACGTTAAACTTCTTTGATTATGGTCAAAATATGGACCTCGCTCGTAAATATCTGTTGCACAAGATCAAGCTCTCCGAGGTGCGCGAGAATAATCTCAACATGGAGATTAGTATTATGAGAGGACTGACATCTGTTGAGGGTGTCAACCCTTCAAGTGGTGATGCTTGTATTCAATTAAGCAATCTAAATCGCACTGGCGTGCAAGATGCAAATAGCGACTCAGAATTAGATAATCCTCGACACTAGTGATTCGGGAGATTGATCATTCTAAAGAAGTACTGCACAACATTATTAGCAAACTAGAGGATAAGAAGAATGTGCTCGAAGAGATTGAGCAACAGATAGAGGACACGTCCATGACGCTCTTATCCTCTATTGAATTCAATAAGTCCTCATTTGAAGAGGAGCACACAGAAGCCGATAGCTCCTCTCGGGTTGAGCGGACCCAAGTTCAAGAAATAACAAACCGCCCTGGAGCTAGCGGTGCTCGAATTTCGCCGCAAAAAATAATACACGAAATGGAAATGTCTCAGGAAATTGAAACAGGCTTACTGTCTCAGGGGACCCTCGGATCCCCCAAGGACCGGCACAGCGGTGCGCCCGACGCTGCTGGGTCGATCGTCCACGGACGTAAATCATGCGAGGGCACTGCGGAGGCGGATTTAGGCAGCGCTTCCGCAGAACAAGTCGCGACTGTCGAAACGGATCCGTTCACCGGAGCGGAGTTGACGTCGTGCACACATGAAGACGCTGATCCTTCAACATGTGCTGAGATGGCGCCTATTTCAAACACTCGAGAAAAGAGAAAGGCATCTTCCTCCCCCGGTAGCGAGATTGCAGATGATGCTGGTGTCTACTAGAAGACCCACCAAGGCTAGGGTAATTACATCAACGGAATCTCCGGAAGATCGACACACTAAAGAAGTTAGTGAAAGCGAATACGAAAGGTTCGTGGATAAGATGTCTGAGACGGAATTGGATTCAACGTTTGACGAGGGTTTGGATACCTCGTTCTCACATCGTCGAAGTACGAGAGCCTCTGCTAGAAGCAACAAGATGACGGCTGACTTCAGTCAACTAACAGCGGCGAGAAATCAGAAGAAAAAGGTAATGAAGAGAGATATGGATAAGGATTCCGAGGGATTAACCCAGACTGAAACTAAGGTAAAATCTGGGAGAATTTCCTCCCCCGAAAGTAAAGAAAAATATATTGACTCGATAGTGACAAGAATACAGGAAGAAGAAGCTTCTAACGACGTTAAAAACAGATTTTCGGCATCATCAAGGTCGCGTGACTCAGATAGCGAAGAATTGAGTAGTCTTTGCTCTTCCTATAAAAGTTCTAGAAATAAAAAGGATAAGAAAATGAACGCCGACCGTACGGTTAAAAATCCTATAAAATTTAAGAAGAAAAAGCAAATTCCCATTAGTGTTACTAAAGAGGAAGCAGAGAAAGAAATGTCATATTCTAGGGAAGATTGGCTAAAAATGGATCCTGCTGCGCTAGGCGAGAGGTGCTTGGCACATTTAATGGAACTCGAACAACAAAGAAGTCGTTGTAGCAATATTTCAGGACGAGTCGCCGGGCGCATGAAAGAAAGTAGGCAAATAGCGACCGAAATTACAATGGCGATGATTGAGAAACTCACGACAGTGGGTGATGTTTTCAGTTTACGGAATGAGAACTCCCTCAAACAGGAGCTCAATGAGATCAAACGTAGGGAGCAAGTGCAAAATAAAGAGATAGATAGCTTGCGTAAGCTGGTAGCTAATCTTGAAAGAGAGGTTATGTCGCTTAAGGAAGGTTTTGGCCCGTATCCATCCGTGAAGAATGCAGCCCAAAAATTGCCGACTCCTTCAAAGAAAATAGAAAAGAAAAAAGAAAAAGATAGTGCGCCACCATTGTTCTCTCAGCGACCAAATGCAGTTTGCGAGCATGGAAGTTGAGTTACCGTCGAGCACTCCTGGCTGTTCAACTAACGTTGAGTACATAAATCGCAAGGAAGATTGGCCAAGCGGAGGAGATACCACTTCGTGGAACACGCAGAAGGATATATCTAAAACAAATAAGGATATACACAGTTAAAAATAATAATACTAACTCTAAGATGACTATTAATACTAACGATGATAGATCTAGCGTAAAATCTCATAGTTCTAATACGTATAATAACATTAATGCTAGGAAAGATAGTGTAGGAGTTAAGGAAATAGCTGTCTAGCAATAAGCATATACGACTAGTTGAAAATATACAATTGGTTCCCCCTGCTCCTGGTCCTGCATCTAGCCACACGGAATGGGTGAAGGTCGATGGGAGGGGTAGGCGCATAAACTCAGACGATGTAATGTTTAGTGCCCGGCAACGTGCTAGTGATAGAAAAAATAGTATTCCAAAATCTAGTAAGAGACTAATTAAGCCAGCGGTGGTTACCATCACCAGTAAGACCGGTGGAGCCACTTACGCTGAAATCCTTGCTAAAGCAAGGGAGAAAGTCTCTCTCAGGGATTTGGGAATACAATCTACAGTTATTCGTAGAGCAGTGAATGGTGCACTTATCATAGAGGTCCCCGGTCCGGTCCTGACTTGAGTCAGGACCAATATGGCTTCCGCAGCGGGCGATCGACAGTGGACGCGATACTGCGCGTCCGGTCTGCTGTGGAGGCTGTAGTGGAGGATGGCGGGGTGTTGATGGCGGTTTCGCTAGATATAACCAATGCCTTCAACACCCTGCCATGGCGGTGGATACTGGGGGCTTTTGAGCATCATGGTGTCCCCCGGTATCTAACCGCCGTGGTCCGGGACTATCTTAGAGACAGAGTCCTGGTTTATACAGACCGGGACGGGGCGGTGACAGAGAGGGGCGTGGAGTGCGGGGTTCCACAGGGCTCAGTGTTGGGCCCACTGTTGTGGAACCTCGCCTATGACCACGTCCTTCGATCGGCCCCTCCCCCCGGCAGCAATGTCGTGTGCTACGCCGACGACACACTGGTGCTTGCCGAGGGTCGGGATTGCGGGGAAGCGACAATAAGGGCAAATATAGCCCTTGCGAGTGTGGTGCGCTCCATAAGAACTCTGGGGTTGGAGGTGGCGGCCAGAAAAACTGAGGCTGTGTTCTTTCGAGGAGCGGCCTCGGTGCCGCCGCCTCCAACTTTCATTCGTTTAGGTGAGGCTCGCGTCCGGGTGGGGGAGAATATTAAATATCTCGGACTCCACCTGGACGCGACCTGGTCCTTCGGCGAGCACTTCCGCCGCCTGGTCCCGAGAGTAGAGGGAGTAGCAATGGCATTGTGCCGGCTGCTCCCGAACCACGGGGGACCGGACGGAAGGGTTCGCCGAGTGTATGCCGCCGTTGTGGCGTCGATGGTGCTGTACGGGGCCCCTGTTTGGGCCAACGATGTGGCAGTCACCCGCCGGCTGAAGGACCTTTTAAGAAGGCTTCAGCGACGGGTGGCAATAAGGGCGGTAAGGGGCTACCGTAAGGTTAGCCACGCGGCGGCGACGGCCCTTGCCGGCATGGCCCCGTTGGATCTCGCGGCCCAAATGTACAATAATATATACAGGAGGGTTCGCGGGATCCGTGAAAACGGGGTCGAGATCACCGATAGGGCACGTCGCATGATAAAGGACCAGGCTCGACGGGCCATAGTCCTTGAGTGACAGAGGTCACTCGAGGACCCACGCACAGCGGGATGGAGGACCGTCGAGGCCATAAGACCCGTCCTACCAGAATGGATAGAACGGGTCAAACGGGAAGGAATCACCTACCGAATGACACAGGTGCTCACCGGACACGGTTGTTTCGGTGAGTACCTGTGCAGAATAGGAAAGGAGTGCACCACGGAGTTCCACCATTGTAGCCATCCACACGACTCGGCGCAGCACACGCTGGCATCCTGTCCAGCGTGGGCGGCCGAGCGTGCGGATTTGGTGGCCGCAGTGGGGGCGGACCTCTCCCTCCTGGCCGTAATTAAAGCAATGGTCGGGAGCGGGGAGGCTTGGAAAGGAATGTCCTCCTTCTGCAGCAAAGTCATGCTGCAGAAGGAGGACGCGGAGAGGGAGCGGAGAGGCGAAGGTAGACGCCGAAGTGCCCGCTCCCAACCCCCGCCGAGAGATGGGGTGATGCCTCCGCCGGATGGGGGCCCGCCACCAAGAAGGCGGAGAGATCGCAGCCCCCAAAACCCCCCCCCCCGTAATCCCCCCCGAAACACCAATAATGGTGGCGGAGGATGACCTCGGCCGGGGGTGAATGGATCACTATAGTGACCCGTCCGCCCCCTGGCCGAGGAGAAGAGGAGAGCGCCATCCCGGGGAGCCATGGTGCTCCCCGTGGTGGCGCTCGACTAGAGCGAGGAGCTCCCCCGGAGCGTCACCGGATCCCGATTCCCCTACGGAGAGGGGAGGGGGCGCTCCTGGGGAGACACGAAAGGAAGGAGTCCGTGGCGACGGTCCGATTCCCACACCCCTCTGGGGTGGGGAGGGGAGGCCCCGCCGCGGGCTCGGGGGGCCGGGACCCGAGCGGGAGACTCGGACCCCGACCCCGCCCCCTCACAAACCCGAGGGGGCGCGGCGTGGAGGTGATGCCCCTCTGTGCCGCAACTAGGTTTGCGCCGCCGTAAGGCGGCGTGTGCTGGCCCCAACGCGCTTATCCAAGCTGCGGGGTCGGTACACGGGTTAGGTCGGATGGGTGGGGGGAGGACGTCCGGATGAAATGCCTCTGGCGTCCCCGGTGCTCCCCTCAAACACCCGAGTAGGCATCCGGTGGTTTTAGTTGGTATACCCCGTTAAATAGGGGGAGTCCAACATAACCCGTGATCCCTCCCCAGGGATCGCGGGTATGCATCAAGCATTTCTCCATCGTTATAAAAAAAAAAAGAGGTCCTCGGTCCCCAAGGAAAACAGTTGGCCCCTACGTTGAGAGCTGGCTGAGGCGCTGGGAGACGAGGCCAAGGTGAAAAACCCAGTGGCGAGAGGGGAGTTGCGACTGCGTGGAATCGATCCCTCCACAACTTCGAAGGATATCCATGGAGAATTGGTATCTTTGAGCGGCTGTCATCAGTATGAAGGTTAGTCCCATTCGAAACATGCGCGACGGCATGGGAGTTGCATGGGCCACATGCCCACTGCAGGCTGCGGTAAAGCTTGCAGAGATAGGCGTAGTGGCACTGGGCTGGACAAAAGTTAAAATTGAATGACTAAAGAAACGTCCAGTCCAGTGCTTTAAGTGCTGGCATTTTGGCCATGTTCGGTCCAATTGTAGAGTTGAAATAGATAGAAAAGGAATCTGTTTTAGGTGTGGTTCGGTCGAACATACTATTGGCACATGCAACGCCGTTATGCCTAAGTGCCTAATATGTGAGGAAACGGGGAAAGACTCTAGACATAGAATGGGAGTCTCTCGATGTCTCATGAATCAAGGGTTCCCTACGGACACAACCAGTTAGGAAAGAATTGCTTAATAAAATTAGAAAGGATTCACAAATATCTGATTATGATAGTCGATTAAAATAATACAAATTAATTTGAATAATAGCTGGAGCACTCTTGATCTTAAGCAAGTTATGATAGAAAAAGACGTAGGGGTGTCCCTCATCTCGGAAACCCCGTCTGGTCTAAAGGAGAGCAATATTTGTTTTTTGAGTAAAGACAACTCTGCAGCAGTGTTGTGGAGGCCTGAGAGTGCTAGAGAGCGGAATTGCCGGGTTGTATGTCGTGGAAAAGGGTTTATTATGATCTGTCTTGATGATGTGCATATAATCTCATGCTACGAATCACCTAATGTGCGTAATAATACTTATTTACGATTCTTGGATACTTTGGATAGAGCATGTAAGGCAGTGGTTGGTCGAGTTATGGTCTGTGGTGACTTTAACGCCCACTCCACACTTTGGGGCTCACCAACCACTGATAGGAGGGGGGTTTGTAGAAAGATGGTCGGCAGCTAGGGATCTCAGACTGTTAAATGTTGGAGGTCTATACTTGTGTGAGGCCGCAAGGTTGTTCCGTAATTGATCTCACATGGGCCTCCCCCTGCCTTCTCGAGCGGGTGGAAAATTGGTCTGTGCTGGAAAACACTGAGACTCTGTCTGACCACCAGTATCTCGAATTCGCACTTAAAAGTTCAAAACAACGATCTTTTCGAAGTAAAGTAAAATTACAAAAGAGATGGAATTTTAATAAGAGACTGCGAATTGTTCTGTGAAATCCTCGAGTTTTTGGCTAGCATGGAAATTCCTGATAACATAGGGCAGGAGCCTGAGAAATATACGGGATGGCTTATGGATCTTATGAAGAGTGCATGTAATGTGGCTGCCCCCTTAGTAGCACTGAAGAATAAGAGGCGACAAACATATTGGTGGTCGGCAGAGATTGCAGAGCTTAGGAATATTGCGGTTAAGGCGAGAAGAATCTGGTGTCGTAGCAAGCACAGTAGTAATAATGTAGATGTTATTCGTAAAAAAGATGCTTACGCAAAGGCTAAAAAGGCTCTTAGGAACGCTATCAAGAAGGCTAAGAACGCAGCCTGGACGGAATTGATAAATTCTATTGACTCGGACCCGTGGGGCTTGCCCTACAAGCTAGTTATGGGAAGACTCCGTAGGTCTAGTCCCGCCCTATCAGACTCTGGATGAGGGAACTCAATAGATTGTTGGACTTTGTTTCCCGGGGAACCGATTAATTTGGTACCCCCTGAAATTCCTTCTGCGGTAGATGAGGAAGACTTAGAGGTCGGTACACACGAGCTTGTTAGACTGATAAGGAAACGTCCAAGCAAGAATGCGGCCCCCGGCCCAGATAATGTTAAATTCTCGATATGGAAAAAGATACCGGACATAATATTGAGACATCCCGCGAATCTTTTCACCTCGTGTCTAAAGGGGGTCTTTCCAAAACCCTGGAAAAGGGCGATGCTAGTTTTAATCCCGAAGGGGCCGACAACTACACCCGAGGAAGTTAAGGCGCGACCAATATGTTTATTGGACGATATTGGTAAAACTTTTGAAAGTTATTGCAGATAGGATAGGCCGCTGGCTCGAGGGAAACGAGGTGTCCTCTTTATCTTGTAATCAGTGGCTTTCGTAGGGCTAAATCAACCGTTGACGCTCTATTGAAGGTTCGTGAACTGGTTCAGCCTGCTATCGAGGGTAACGATTTTGCGATCGCGATTGGACTGGATATATCCAATGCGTTCAATTCGATGCCTTGGGGTGTCATTTTAGTGGCTATGGAACAGAAAGGATTACCCGGTTATTTACGCAAAATAGTTGCAGACTATCTTTCCTGTAGATGGATAGTATATAAGAATTGTAAAGGAAGAGTTGTAGAACGCGAGGTCCTGGCCGGTGTTCCACAGGGGTCGGTTCTTGGGCCGCTCCTGTGGAACATCGCATTTGACTCAGTCCTTCGCTTAGCAATGGAAGAGAGATGCAATATCATCTGTTATGCCGACGATACCTTGATTGTCTAGGTCTAATTGTTCGATGCAAGTCAAAATCAATATACAGATAGTGATTAGACACATTAAAAGGCTCGGCCTAGTGGTGGCGGAGAATAAAACGGAGGCGGTTCTTTTTAGTAGAAGGAAGAAAATAGTTATGCCCTCAGTTAGAGTTGGAAGTGTTGACGTTCCTGTAGGTAACTATGAAATACCTGGGGGTCATATTAGATAGCTCATGGAGTTTCATGCAACACCTTAGTTACGTTGAGAGTAAGGCCTCTAAAGCTGTAAGGGCTTTGAATAGATTGATGCCGAACTTACGTGGCCCTGGCGAGCGTAAAGGACGTTTATACGCAACGATCATTACATCAATCGTTATGTATGCGGTGCCAGTATGGGGTGGTAACTTTATCACAGCCCAAGACAGAATTTCCCGCCCACTGCGCCGGCTGCAACGCGCTGTGGCCATCAGTGATTGCATCTTATAGGACGGTATCCTTCGACGCGGCTACTGTCTTAGCCAGGATTCCACCCTGGAAGTTAGAAGCATCCATGCCGAGTATTTAGCAGGTTTGCTGATCTAAAGGCTAGCGACGAATTCACGCATCATTCTGAAGCGGGTTAGAAATGGTGAAAACCTGCTTTTAATGCGGCAATGGGATATAGCTTTTGGAAAGCCTGATGCTTCGGGTAAAACGACGATAACGGCAATTCGCCCCTTCCTGGTAAGATGGATGGCTCGTGACCATGGAGAGGTCAATTATTATGTCTCAAATGCTGACTGGTCATGGCAGCTTTGGGCATTATTTGTGGAGGATAGGCAGAAGATCGACGGCGAGGTGCTTCCATTGTCCTTCTAATGACGATACGTTAGAGCATACTATTTCTGAGTGTCCGGCCTGGGACAATTGGAGATTTGATCTCATTAATAAATTAGGGATGGGTTACCTGGACAGACTAACCCTTGATTTGATAGTAAATAAGATACTAGTAAATAAGAAAAATTGGTTGAGCTTTTCGCACTTCGCCGTCTCTGTAATGAAGCGGAAGGAGGAAAAGGAGAGACGTCGTGAGAGGATCTCCCCTCATATCTCCGTTGGAGTCCTCCCACTAGTGACATCTCACATAACTCGATTCTTTTCACTTCATCCTTCCCCTCATCTTCACCTCCATCTTCATTTATATTCCCATCTTCATCATATACATCTTCATCTCCATCTTCACCCTCATCTTTATCTTCATCTTCACCTTCATCTTCATCTTCACCTTCATCTTCACCATCATTCTCATCTCCATCTGCATCTTCATCTTCATCTTCAACTTCATCTTCATCCACATCTTCATCTCCACCTTCACCTTTATCTTCATATTCATCTTCATTTTCATCTTCACCTTCATCTTCATCATCCTCATCTTTACCTTCACCTTCATCTTCATCTCCACTTTCATCTTCATCTTCACCATCATTTTCATCTCCATCTTCATCTCCATCTTCATGGAAAAAAAAATCTTCATCTTCATCTTCGTCTTCTTCTTCGTAATTTGCAATTAACAATTCCATATTTTTTCTTAAAAACAACTATGTGTTTTCTTTACACCAATTGATTCCTCTCATTATTTTCTACATAAAAGTATTAAGGTAAGATAATCGAAAAATGAATATTTTACAAGATATTTTACGGTTTATGTAAAATTAAGAAATTATTTCAAGCCTCATAACTCAAAAAGTACTTAACGAAAAGGTACTTAATTATAGTGTTTTGAAAAGCTCTCGAGATAAGCTACAAGAGTGTGCAAAAATATATATGGTGTTCCACTTAAAAAAATTGAAGTGACCTTCACGTGACCTTCCAGTGACTCTTCAAGGTCAAAATGATATTGCCAGTAAATAGAACTTTTTAAACCCTACAACTTTTGTCTGAAACATTTTTTGATAAAACATATTTTTCGAAATATTCAAGGGTTCCGACCTTTTTTATACACCCTGTATATGCTGAGTTTGATTCTTGATAGTGCATAATATTGTAAACAATTAGATGAGACATTGAATTACGATCATATTTGCGGACTTATGTGAAAATAACAATGTGGGTTTCGAATTTATTTTGATCCTTAGAACTGATATAGTCTCACGGATGATGATTTTGTGGTGTTGAATCCAAGTGATGATAATATTATTACTGTGTTGTAAATGCAACCCTTGCAACATAACATTCTGGAAATATAATAGATATATTATAGTTGCGTAACATATATATGAATTGTCGTTGTGTGGTTATAGACATTGTAAATATTACAAGTTTATATCCGCATGCTATAGCGTGGTTCATGAATATAATATTATAGTTGTGGTTACCCGATAACCAGATTAAGGCGGTATATTAATAATAGTTATAGCGGAATTTATAATAATAACGTATTTAATGGAATTATATTTTGGAATTGCCAAAACGTACTTCCCTAAAGTTTAGACTACTCGTCGTCTGCGTAGATGGTAACGATGTACATGGTCATAATGACATGTATAATTATTGTTTATTCATCCGTTATATTTTTGTAGCGAAATGCCGAGGCTGTGCAACACACTTGAAGAACTAAAATAATAATCACATTAAATCAGCGGTAACGTAATGTTTATCGTTGACGAATGGTAATTAATAATCATAACATGCTGTGGAGCATATAGCCTACACCGTATGTATGATAGCTATTTGTGAGCTACTCACCTGTTACATTGTCGGAATGTGTTATTGACTGCTCATTTATTAAATGTATGAAATTTGCACAATGCAGTGAGTTGCAGGGCACTCGGTCGACTTTCGATATAAATCGATTGATGTAAGATGTAGTTTTTGTGCTGAATTATGTCACTCCTGGGCACTGCGTAAGATCTATAAGCATAAAATTGTATTATTATTCTCTACATATTGTTTAAAGTAACACTTAAACGATAACAACAGAACTGAGTGCACGTGTGCATAATATGACAGGTGATCTATAACTAAAGCTACATAGTAAGGAAAGTCAGTTGATTATATCTTAAGGCTGATATACATGAGGTTGAGATCGTAAAGTAGAGGTATAATGAGAACATAAACATTATGATTCCCAGATGAGTTATATGTCGGTTTAGAATAGTATTAATAGTAATTTAACAAATTCCACATGGAATTTACTTATAATTTGTAATTGATGTTATAGACTTGTTAATGCAAATTTAGGTTTTTAAGATAGTTGCGTAATTTACGCAATTTAATCGCACTGTCGCATTCGCCAATAGGAGAAGGTCCGAAAAACGGTGACCGGAAGTGCGGAATTTATCCGCTGCGCAGTGGGTCCGTGGGCATGTGGGGGGATGCGCATTGGGTGGAATCACATCCACTCGCCCCCCCCGACTGGTCATAGGGTTAGAACTGTAATTCAGCTGCGCAGAAACTTTTGACTGCGAATTTTTGATGCGCGTTGGGGGGATGGTCTTTGTACCGCCCAGATAAACCCTTCTGCCATAATAAATGTTATGTTTTGTCTATAGTTTGGTATTACACTAAACTATTGTGCAGGGCTCAATTTGAGAAGAATAATTTCTTATATAATTTAAAGCAATAGGAAGGTATAAAATATTGTAATGAGTATAAGCTATAATAATATCAGTCCTTAGGGAGAATTCGGCGTGTTTAGATTTACTTAGAATTATCTTATTAATTAATATAAATATACTACTATCTTAGGTAGAGTTTACATAATATTATTATTACTAAATGTATTATTAATGCTAGGCTTTAAGTTGCCTATAATGTTATATGTTTAGTTATTATACCTATTTATATTATAACGGGATATAAAATTATATTTGAATTTATATTGATTGTGAACATCCTTTAAGAGATTATAGTAGTGCGTGTCTTCGTTGGTACTGCTCCTCCCTCGAATTTGGCACGTAAAGTAAATTAGGAGCTAGGAGAAGGGCATTCCAAAATTAAACCGACTCTTATGGATAATGGATTGTAATAATGGAAAAATCTTACCTCCTCAGGGAGCTCGGATCCCCAGAGGGCGGCGAGGAGAGGGTATAGTCCCTGCCCAATCCCCGTCGACATCCTGCGTAGGGCTGTTTGACAATAATGTAACTGAAGTAAATAGGGCGCTTAAAGTGAGTTCTTCTAAATCTTCCATTAGTAATGGATCCTTAGAGGAGTCTGATAGGAAGGATAATCAACCGGATGAAGAGAATCCGACATATGTACTAGGTGATCGGAGGAATCCGAGTATAATTCAGATGGTAGTCAATCTAGCCACCAACGATTGGTGCGTGAGTCAAAGCAGTGGTCCACGGACCAATTAAATGATCATATTCAAGATCTTATTGCACTAATGCAGTATAATTCCAAACATAGTAGCTGTAAATCGGGACCCAGAGGTAGAGAGCATGAACTATTTATCGATGACTCAATTCGTAAAGTTAGAGTATTAACTTCTAGGCTTATGTTCAAAGCAGACAAACTAAAAGTACAGGTCTCGAAACTAGAGAAAGATAATGCTAAGTTAAGTAAGCGTTTAGAGGTAGTTGAAAAGGATATAATAGCACTAAAAAATCACAGACAAATGAGTGATATAGAGGTATATCCATCTCCTTCTAAGGTAAATCTTTCAACGAGTAAAGAGGATACGAAATGTAATCAAGAGGATGTCATTCAAGAGGACAAGACAAAACAAGATACAGGACTTCACAAGATAAAAGAAGATACATTGCAAGACAGCGCAATATCTACGTTTGTTAAAATAGAGGACGATACAAGTCTGAGAGACCATATTGCGGATAAAGCAGATATTTATATGTCGGCACTTACAATGAAAATTCAGCCTCTTATGAGAGCTAAATTTTTGCGGCTGTGCGAGTGCTCGAAATGTCAAAGACTATAATGTATTGGTTGATGCGGGCTCCACTACTGATAATAGTAACAACCTCGATCGGCGTTCTTTAGATACTCCCTCCAGCAATAACAACAAACTGGAATTAGATTGCGTGCGATCGTTTCCCCCTCTTTTAAGGTTCTGGGAACTTAGGTAGCTTTGCGGCTTCGTCCCCGAGAGGGGGAAACACATGTTCTCTCCTCTCGTCGAGCGGAAGTAAGGCGAGTCGTGATAGCACTAACAAACGTGCAAATTGTAAGGAGAATAAAGAAGAGGTTATCCTACTTCAAATTCGAGATAACAATGTTAGCTTTAGTGAAGTTTTAACGCAAATGAAAAGTCAAATTAATCTAAGAAAAGAGATAGGTATTGACTTTCTTGGCATTCGCCGAACTGCGAACGGAGGTGTTTTCTCTATAACAGGTCAGGATTCGTTGAGACATGCGGATCTATTGGCAGAGCATATGATCAAAGTACTTGGTAAATATGAAAGAAAGATTAAGGTTATTCGTCCGCAAAAGATAAAGATGGATGTCATTATAAGCGGTAAAGGCGACTTTGTCACGTGTGACGAAGTGGTCTCTGCGGTCGCGACTGCTGGTACTTGTAACACCGAGAATATTTGCGCCGGCAAAATTATGTATAGATCTTTTGGTTGCTGGTCAATACGTGTGGCGTGCCCAGCAAGCGTTAGTAATAGAATCTGCAAATTAGGAAGTCTGCAACCGGGGTGGGGCAGAGCCTCCGTGAAACGTGCTCCCCCCCATAGTTAGATGTTACCGTTGTCTGCGAACAGGTCACATGCGCATATCATGTAATGAGTCAGTAGATCGTAGGAACCGATGTTTTAAATGTGGATACACTGGTCATGTAATATCTCAGTGTGCATCTAGTGTGTCTAAGTGTCCATTATGTGTAGACACTGGAAAAGCCTACGATCATTATCTAGGAGATTTTAAGTGTATTTGCCCGAATGTTGGCAATTTTCAGAGGTCAAACACACCCATGGTTGGTAACACTCAGCTGGACAAGCGTAGCCAGAGCGAGTATAGCAAGTATAGCGTAACACAGAGGACCACTGATGTGGCCTCAAATCGGGAGACCGAGGTCGCTGAAAATATAGGATGTCTTTCCCCTGTAGGTATTACTAAATTAAGTGGCTCAGATAATAACAATAATAAAAGTATCCCTAGCGAACGGAATCCGGACAAACTGGATTCGACTCGATGTGCGGAGTCTGCTGCTGACCCGGAAATCCGGGGCACAGAGTCAGGCCAAAAAATAGTTTCCTCGTAACCCTGGTTCCCTCTCCATAACTCTGATTCCTTCTCCCCCCTCTCACCCTTCTCCTTTCCCCTCCTTATCCTATGTCCTCCCCTTTTGATGTATAACCTCGTCATGGAGGGGAGCGAATGGACACAGTCCTTTCGTCTCCGTCATTCATGGCGGGCGGGGCATTCCAGCATTGCACCGTGGCGCTGGAGTGCCCCATTAGTAATTATAGTGGATCGAATCTGCCATACTCGATCCAATTTATGGTAGGAAACTTATAGGATGTGCGCTTTGCGCAGCCGTGCGTGTGGTGGCCCCCGTGGAAGTTATGCGTGAGCGGTTTCCGGGGGGGTCATCCAGTCGCGATTAGGATGCCACCGGTGTGGTTTAGCGGGTAGTCAGGTCTGGGTGGATGCATCCAGCCTGGAGTCCCGCACTACCCGGAGCCCTCTCTTTCGGGAGGGGGTGAAGGGTGTCGGTAAAGATTGGATCCACATCGATAAAAAAAAAAAGTTGGAAGGAAGGGAGATACTCATAAATAATTATTGTTTATTGTTAATTAGTTTTTGTAATACGTTTTGAAAAGTAGATTATGTCCTGATAATTATTTCTAATTGATACAGCCTAGGTCCGGCGTAATACCACCCGACAAGATGTAAGATGTTTAAATACTTTTAAATCCATGGCTATTAGATACGAGAACATTCTCAAAACACCGTGTATACGGTGGTACTTTATTACGGTAACCCGTTTTGGTATGATGAGCCTTGGCTTTGATCTAGGACGCGGCTTAAGTATTGAAATAAGACACTTGGGAGGCATGATGAGAATCTCTAGTTAAATAAAAACAATTATTAGAAATAATACATATACAGATCTTGGAATCGGATAGAGTGGTTATATATCCCTAAAAAAATACCTTTTAAAAAATGGTAAAGAAAAAGCGTCGAGTTCATCTAAAAACCATCTCACAAAAAATAGCTATCACAAAAACTAGCTACCTTTATGTAAAATAATAAAAAATTAAGTGAAAAGTTTTCACAAAATAGTTATTTTTATGTAAAAAATATTTACAAAAAGTAATGATATAATAAAAAATGTCAAGTTGGGGTGCAATTTCACTTTAACTTTGTTAGTTATAAAATTTTATACATATGTGCTTTTATATAATCCGCTGCTGACAAATAAGTAGAAGTTCCGTTTAAAATCTATTACATTTCTGTCATAAAGAAGAACATTTTTGTTAGTTGATCAATTTTTTAAAATAAAAGTACGTCAAATGATTTTTAAATTTTCTAGAAAATTAAAATAAGATTAACAAAACATTTAAAAATTAAAAATTAAAAAAAGTGAGATTACGTCAATAATTTTTAAATCTACAAAAATAAAATAAAATAAAATGAAAGAACAAATTTTTTTAAAAATTAAAAATTAAAAAGTATAAATTAAAAAAATTTTAAATAAAAAAACGGCGCGCTACCAATTTGATTGACAATAATAATAAATGAGCAATTACATACTAGCATTATTTCAATAATTACTAGGCAGCGCCATTTTTTTATTTAAAATTTTTTAAATTTTTCTTTTTAATTTTTAATTTTTAAAAAAATTTGTTCTTTTATTTTATTTTTGTAGATTTAAAAATTATTGTAATCTCATTTTTTTTTATTTTTAATTTTTAAATGTTTTTTTAATCTTATTTTAATTTTCTAGAAAATTTAAAAATCATTTGACGTAATCTTTATTTTAAAAAATTGATTCAACTCTAACAAAAATGTTCTTCTTTATGACAGAAATGTAATAGATTTTAAACGGAACTTCTACCTATTTGTCAGCAGCGGATTATATAAAAGCACATATGTATAAAATTTTATAACACTAACAAAGTTAAAGTGAAATTGCACCCCAACTTGACGTCATTTTTTATTATATCATTACTTTTTGTAAATATTTTTTACATAAAAATAACTATTTTGTGAAAATTTTTCACTTAATTTTTTATTATTTTACATAAAGATAGCTAGTTTTTGTGATAGCTATTTTTTGTGAGATGGTTTTTAGATGAACGACGCTTTTTCTTTACCTTTTTTTAAAAGGTATTTTTTTAGGGATATCACTTCTTTTTGTATAAAAAATTATGTATTTTAAATTTAATTTTTGATAATTATTATATTTCATAATATTTATTGAACATTTTTAAGTAAACCCACCACCACCCCCGTCATACTATATCAAAATGTGTGACGGTCTCGCTTGCTTATTATAGATATTTAAATATTATATGATCGTTTTTTACAGATATTTGTTTCTTTTCTTTAAATATATTTTTTAAGAATATCACTATGTATTAAAAATGTATGCATTATATATTTTATAAATTTTTTATGAATATTATTTTTTTATAGTACGTATTTATTATACATTTTTAAATAAACCCCCCGTCATACTTTTTCAAAACGTGACGGTCTTTCTTGCCCACTACAGATATTTAAATTATTAATTTTATCATATTGGATATATTTATATATTACTTATTAGACATTCTTCGTAGGAAAAGTAAACAAACATTTTTACCATCTCTAGGCCATTGTTTTTTCTTAATTTGAGCATCATTAGCTTCGATCCAAATAGATGTTCCTTCTCTGCACATATTTATATAATGGCCTTTATCAATATCAGGGTTTTGAAAAAATACGGCATTTGTCACTTTGTACGTGTGTCCATCTATTAATATCTTAGTGGTTGGAAAAGCACATAAATTAAAATCATGTGTCGCTTTCATTGATTTATCATTTTGTGATGGAAAAGATATTAAATGAATCACGATTATCTCTTATGCCAATATTATTTCTCTTTTTAATAACATTATTTTTTTCAGCACAATATTCACACGATTCGTTATGCAATTGAAACCAATGTGAAAAAGTAACATTTAACAAATCATTAAGATCATATTTTTTTTTCTTCAAATTATTAATAGGAATAGAAATAATAATATTATTATCAACAATAGTTTTTGTATTATCACAGGTTTTACACCGTCTTGTAGAAACTATTTGATTTCTCATAAGACTTTTTATGCAATCATATTTTTCGCAAAGAGCTATAAGAAAATCAGATGCATTTTGTTTTACGGGATTTGAAAAATATTCTCCTAAATATTGTCGTATTGAATTTGTACTTAGATTACGCACACCATTTTCATATCGACATACTAATGTACGTAAAACATCTGATTTTTCGCAATGAAACAATTGTTGTCTAATAACATTAAAATTTAATAAACACTGCAATACTGCATTTGCATAGCATGAAACTTTATCTGTATTTTCGAAACCACGTATAATCCAAGAAGTACTTCGCTCTATTCATCCGACTGTTGAATGGAAGTAATTATTTTTGGTAACGCCCATAGAACATCTTTTACTTTCGGATAACGCCCTTTTGGAGGTATTATTATTTCTGCTGTTGGTTTATGTATACGTCAGCCGGTTATATTCGACAATAGCTTCTTCGCTAGCCATTATTGACGAAGGATCAAAGTTAATTAAATGTAAACCATCTAAAGATGTTACTCGTGACAACGTAACGTAAACTTGACCACAATTAAATATAGAATTACCAATATCCATAATAGCACATTTCAAACTTAATCCTTGGCTTTTATGAATAGTTATACCATAACTCAGAGATAATGGAAACTGTTTTCTGGTAATATATGCTCTATCCATCACCTCAAATTTAACGTTTACTCTTTCAATTAAATATTCTGCACCTGATGGTAAAAGAAGTTTAATCTTTTCTACGTTATCAGTACATGGATTTTGTACAATTGAAATCACTTCAGTAATTGTACCGTTTACAAGACCCAAACTAGCATCAATATTACGCCGTATCATAACTTTAGCTCCAATTTTAATCGTAATTTGTTTGGAAAGCCCAGCTGTTCTAGAATTATCATCATTATTTGATAATACTTTTAATACTTTTTTTACATATGGAATACATTCAATTGTATCTTCAGCGATTAATAATATTTCTTCAGAAGCAATACGACTTAACATTGCATTATTAAGAACATCACACATATGACAAGTGGGCAATAAACAAACGGTATCTGATGGCAGTGTTAATAAAATCACATAATTCGTTTAATTTAGATTCAAAAGAATTACCTTTAAAAGACTTTTTTATTTTCAAGAATCTTACAATCAGATTTTGTGACTAAACCGAAACGAATTCTCGACAGTAATTCACGATAAGAGCCATCTCCCTGCTGACGCATATTAATTGTTAATTCATCGTAATCGAATAATGTAGTCCACAAATTAACAGCATTTAAAGAGCCAAGACATTTAGCAATTTTTTCATTTGATAAGTGCATGAAAATAGGATCTTCGAGTACTGGAGGCAGTTGAAGTAAGTCTCCAAATAAAAGAATGTGCTTTCGGCCAAACCAACCATCATCGCAATTAGTGTCAAATATTTTGGACAATCGAAGATGTATATACATTAACATTAAATTAGATATCATTGATACATCAATTACAAGAAGAATAACATCTTTAAGATCCGCTCGTAAAACTCAATACATGATCAGATAGTTGTTTATATTTAGGAGTCTGACCATGTTGAACGGGTAATTGAAGCAACCTATGAATTGTCAAACCATCTATGTTAAATGCTGCTATTCCAGTAGGTGCTGCTACAGCAGTATCTTTATAAAGATTTTGTTTTATCCAACATTTAATAGTCTTAATTAAGAAACTTTTTCCAGTACCACCTTCTCCGCTAACGTATAATCGTAATATTGATTTATCTGATTGTACAGTATCAATAACTATTAAATACTCGTTTTTGATCCGTATTTAATTTTGCTATCATTTCAATCACATCAATCTCTGGAATTATTTTCTCACCAAGATCTTTAAAATCTTGCATTGCTCCATCAGCCTCTACATTTTGAACACCTATTGGATTTTCAAGATCATCTTGAGATTGTTGTTTTTGTAAATCATCATCTAGACATTGTCTAACTAATTCTTCTGCAGTTTCAAATGCCCTTTGCATTTCTTCTAATTTTTCATGATATTGCAGTGCTTCTGTAAGATGTAGTTTTACTTTATAAAACGATTCGGCATAAGTATCGCATCCATTTTTAAGATCGTCTAATTTTCTCCAGGGGTTGAACATAAATAATAACGAAAAGAAGTACTTTTCTGGTTGGTTATTAAATCTATAATGATTAATAAGATGTCCGCGCCGTCGTCGTTTAACATATTGATTATTACCTATTTTATAATATTCAATCTTTTTACTACTTAGTTTAGTCTTCGTAATATCGTACCATTGTGCAAATTTATAAAGAGATTTTTCTTCTAATTCATTTGGTCTTTGTGGATAATAATTATCTATCAAAGATGGATAAAATATATCTGTAGATTCAGCATTAAGGGTTTCAATTTCTTTACGGTTTTTTAATCTTCTGTGTCGTATCTGATTAACATCTAACCATCTAATAGTCGTATTTCGATCAGTTCCATGTAAAGGAATATTTAGCAATGTATCAGCAGCTTCAAGAATTCCACATTCTCTGTTATTCGTAAATCGCAAAGCAATATTCCATAGACGACTTGCTAATGATTTGTTTTTATTATCTGTACTTTTAAGAATAGAATCAGACAATTCACTTTTTCCCGCTTTATTCATATATTTAGTAACGTAATAAGTAAGCAATGATGATTTTTCACCAATATATTGTATATCCATATTGCCTTCCCATGCAGTAAGCACAACAGAATTATAATCATTTATAAGAACTTCATTGTCTGTTCGAGGAAGATCATAAAGTCTACTTTTATGTTTCAATTGTTTCCTTTCTGCTATTGAAGTTGCCACATCTCTCATTTTCAAAGTTTCAGTAACGGGACGAGGAAATCCAAAGCGACACACACGAAGAACCTTATTACTTTCTGTTTTTTTAGAACGAAGACAATAATCGTTATGTATGTGTCGTTGATGTGTATTAACACGTCTATATAATAACGGTGAAATATCTTTATTCGGCAATTTACAACTTACGTGTTCTAAAATAAATTTAGAAACTTATTCAACAGTAGACACCGAAAATTGGTGCATCCTTAATCCAAATTAATAAGTGAGTGTTGTATACCTCTACCTTGATATTCTCGACGTCAGAAATAGTGTTACTTCTCCAATAGGATTATCTTTTGAATTAATAAAATCAAGCATTGCCTGGAATTTATTATCAAGGAATCTTGATGTTGACACGGGATCTTTAGCAATCAATACGCTAACAGATAATGAAGTATCATTCCAGCCATTTACTCTAAGAATATATGCACCTAAATCTTCCCATAACCATTCACTCGGACTTAATGTCAAAAACCATATTGCAGGTCCATAATATTGCGCCATACACTTTAAATCACTTCTCGGTCTACGCCAATATTGTTCTGTATTTCGGAGCGTAGAAAATATTGTACTCAAATTAGATTCCAACAGATCTTTTGACATTGCATCTAAATATTCTGCAGCTGTATAACGAGCTCGTTGATCAGTTATATTTAATTTATGAAAAATTCCTCGACTTAATTGACGCATGTTTGCGTCATTCAATAAATAAAATAAATATTGTGGATTTAATCTATACTGTGGATGTTTGGATATCAAACGACATTTTATAAATTCGTAATCATGAAGTTTGACTTGTCTAGTCTCATGTTGACCATACATGCCAAAGGGGTATAAATCTGGAAAACATTAAATCTAAATTTTTTTCACGGTTATCCAAGGGCATATCTTGAATTTTTAACATTTGATATAAATCTGTTGGTTTCATTTGTTCTTTTCATATAAAGGGTATATAGTATATTGCTCATAATAACAATCGTTTCCATCAGTAACCTGAGTTAACATTGCTTTCCGTTGACCATCTAATGTAATTTCCACATCGTTTTTCGTGTCTTTTATTGAATTATTCAATAACTCATTATCTGATGTCATTTCTACATCATGTTGTTTCTTTTATCAAATCATTCAATTCATCATTTAATGCTGCTTCTTCTGTTTCTTCCATTTGAAATTCTGAATCTTTTAATTTTGGCAAACATAATTCATTATAATTATTTGGCAATATAATATGAAAATATAAAGGATTATTATTTTTTAACCATGTTAAGGCATCAAATACCTTTTTAACATCAACTACCTCTTCCCAAATAATTTTTGATTTTGTTGGAACACCTCTAACAAGAATAAACAGTTCGTGATTCATATTTATAGGATCACTTTTATCACATAATTTGTCAAATGTTTCTTGCAATGGAAGTGGTAGATGAAACGTTCTACCTTTAACTTTTTGCATCATTTGTCTTTGAGGTAACTTTTTATTCATGACAGTTCCCATCTTAAGGACAGTTTGAAACGCTTTAGCTCTTTGTATAAGAATTTTTTCGAATGTGTTAAGAGATGATATTACTTCGGGTACATGATTTGTGAGGAGGTTATTCCAAATACAATATGCAGGCATTAAACCTTTACAAAATTTGCCTCTACAATAATTACATATATATCGTGTATCTTTTTGTGTTGTATTTTGTTGTATTCGTAGCATTAAATCTCTCCACATTGGATTGTCTATTTTCACTCGACTAGTGAGTTTAGTAACATATCTTCTATAACACAACCTCACATGATACACAAACATATTCTGGTGTATCTAACGAACGTTTAGTTAGAGCCTTAAATGCTTCACTATATCTAGATATAATATCATCATCGCTCAGAATAGTTTCTGTTTGTTGATGTTTGTACATATCTGCTTTTTCTTGCGCAGAAGTTGCTATTTCCTCCAATGTTTTCACATCAGCAGAAGCTAATGCTTTATCTAGTTTTTCCATCTCTCGATAGGAAGCTGTCAATTGATAAGTTAAACGCTTCATATTTCTCACACTTGGAAAATGAGGTGATAATAATTGAACAGGAAGAAACATTCCCTTGCAAAGCGTTAAATCAATATGACAGCTACGCGTATGGACTAATTTCTCATCTGAAGTTTTCATAGTACATTCATGAATTTTTGGTATTAATTTTGGCACATTTTTTAAAGTACATGTACTTATAGATTCAAGAAACTTTTGATAACGATTAATTAAAAGTGGATTATTAATTTTACATGAAGTACTGCACGACCATGATTTTTTCGCTCCTGTTTCTTCTAGCGGTAATATATTAACAATTTTTCCTTCTGTATTTATTATCAAAGGCTCCGATGAAGTTTTTATCAATGGCATTTTATCTACTTTTCCTTCTGCATTCAAAGATTCTTCTGCAGTTACATGATACGTAGAATCAATGAAATAATTTTCCGATGAGGCTGTGTGTGCAGATATACCACATAACGCTGCTAATTTATCCTCATTAGTAGAATTTTCCGCAAAAATCAGATTTAGTTCGGTCAGATTTACTTCTGCTTTTTGTCTAATCAAAGCTAAAATTTTATATACATTACGAATATAAGACTTTCTTACATACATACACCACCGTACGATTTTTTCAGCTTTTAATCGTTTTTCGATATGATCTGTAATATTAAGTTTCTTTACAATATTTTGTATATATACTGAAGAATGATGAAGTTTTATAGTGTTTTGGGACCGAAATTTTCTATACTTTTTCAAAATTTTTTTTCGAACATCATAATTTTTTACTGTAGATACGGATTCTTTACTTTTCTGATAATAACGTTTGTTGTAAAGCCATTTACGAGTAGGATCTTATCTTTTTTGTCTATCTCGTTCACGTTGGGTTCTTAGAATAATTTACGCACTTTTTTGCGCGTCTATTTTTTTGAATTACATTTATATCGATATCGATCTTTAACGCGTTCCTCTTTTAAATTCCGCTGATATCGATTACGTTTTTTAACGCGTTCCTCTTTTAAGTTCTGCTGATATCGATTACGCTTTTTAACGCGTTTATTTTCTGTTTTGTCTATATCGTTCGCGTTGTTTAACGCGCCTATCTTCTAAGTTTTGTCTACCAATCACGTTGTTTAGCACGTCTATCTTCTAAGTTCCGTTTATATCGATTACACAGTTCAAAAAAATTGTTTTTTAAATCTTGATCATATTGATTGAATTGTGCAGCAAGATTATTTTCTGAATCTTGTTGTTCAACTTGATCATGATTATCTAAATCTTGTATGTAACGTACACGTTTGTTAACGCTTTCATTTTCCAAATACTGACATTTATTTTCATTAGTATTATTTAACAGAATATTATTTTCACATTGAAAATGTTTTTCAGCGCATTTTTGTTCAAAGTTCTCGTTTGTATTTTGTTCACAAGTGATAACATCATAAATAATCACATTTGATTCATTGCTATTAAATGAATCATTATTGATGTCAATTTTGCAGTTATTACTTCCAATATAAAGCTTATTTTGAATACACTCACCCGCAAAAAAAGCGGTACACCTAAAATTTGAGAAAATATCATCAAATTTTAAATGATCATAACTTGGTAAATAATGATGATAAAAATATGTTTAAAAAAACAAAATGAAGGCTGTAATGTCCACTTTAAGAATATTTAAGTGGCAATTATGCTCAGCCATTGTTTTCAAAATGGCGGATAAGGAAGTGAAAGGATGTAAAATTGATTATTAAAGGATCGAGTTTGGGACGGTGCACGGCGTAAATCAGGTAACGCAGCCCAATGAGACCAAATGCTCGTGAAAGTGTGGAGTGTTATCTTTAAAATGTTTTTTTACCGAGCTCGATACGATGATTTTTCGCTGAGTTATTCCGAATTTAATTAAAAACGCTCTTTTTTCTTCTTCAATTTGCAGCTCAGCGAATATTTATCGTATCGAGCTCGGTAAAAAAGCATTGTAAAGGTGATACTCCACACTTTCACATGCATTTCGTCCCATTGGGCTGCGATACCTGATTCACGCCACGCACTGGAGCAAAGCGGGAACCTTTATTTATCGGTTTTGTATGCTTTCATTTATCCGCTATTTTGAAAAAAAATGGTTGCACATAATTTCAATTTAATTTAGGTGTGTGTGTGTGTGTGTGCTCGTTTGTATGAGTGAGTCCCGATTGCGCACATTCCCGATCGGACACAGTCCCGATCGGACACAGACCCGATCGGACACGTACCCGATCGGACACGGACCCTATCGGACACAGTCCCGATCGGACACAGTCCCGATCGGACACAGACCCGATCGGACACAGACCCGATCGGACACAAGCCCGATCGGACACATACGGTTGCAATCGGACACAGTCCCGATCGGACACAGACCCGATCGGACACAGTCCCGATCGGACACAGACCCGATAGCGCACGAAAGCACTATCCCCTCACACACGCACTCTCCCACACACACACACGGGGGGGTGCAAGGGGGGCCTTCGGCCCCCCTCCCGCACCCACCCCGTGCCCACTTGCTTCGCGTGAAAAGTTGCAAAGTGAATCCGTGCGCTATCGGGTTGGTGCGCTATCGGGTTGTGTCCGATCGGGTCTGTGTCCGATCGGGTCTGTGTCCGATCGGGTCTGTGTCCGATCGGGACTGTGTCCGATCGGGACTGTGTCCAATCGGGTCTGTGTCCGATCGGGACTGTGTCCGATTGCAACCGTATGTGTCCGATCGGGCTTGTGTCCGATCGGGTCTGTGTCCGATCGGGTCTGTGTCCGATCGGGACTGTGTCCGATGGGGACTGTGTCCGATCGGGACTGTGTCCAATCGGGCCTGTGTCCGATAGGGTCCGTGTCCGATCGGGTCTGTGTCCGATCGGGACTGTGTCCGATCGGGAAATTTCGCTGTGTCCGATTGGGAATGTGCGCAATCGGGACGATCCCGTTTGTATACCACAAGGATAAGGACCCCGTGGTTCGTCAGCTCCACAGTATTTAAAGACTCCAAACCCTCCTTGTGGCTGTGTGTGTGTGTGTGTGTGTGTGTGTGTGTGTGTGTGTACGGGCGCACGCATGTGTGTATTAATAGTGGGTATGACCTCCTCGTGCGCGTATTACCTCATTCATACGATCAGGCATACTCTGTATTAGTCTTTTTATTTCATCCTGCGTAATTGCATCCCATGCATTTTGAAGAACTCTTTGAAGTTCTTGCAGTGACTGAGGTGCACGTACGTGATTTCGTACTTTCTTGCCGAGATTGTCCCACAAATGCTCAATGGGATTTAAATCCGGACTACTTGCTGGCCAAACAAGTCGATTTATGCCAACTTCATCGAGGAAATCAAACACTCTTCTCGCAGTGTGTGGTCGAGCATTGTCTTGCATAAACAAGAAGTTCTCTCCGATAAAGGGTGCATACGGAACAACATACGGAAGGAGTATGTCTTCCACGTATACATCTGCGTTCATGTTCCTGTCAAAAAAGTGCAAATCTGTATGAGCGTCCGCTGAAATACCTGCCCAAACCATCACAGAGCCTCCATTGTAGCTGTACCTTTCACTTACAGTACAATCTGCAAATCGTTCTCCACGACGACGATAAACTCGTTCTCGTCCATCTGGAGAATAGAGACAAAAACGAGATTCATCGCTAAAGAGTATTTTGCCCCAGTCTGCGTAATTCCAGTCTCTATGCGCAACTGCAAAATTGAGTCGAGCTACGCGATGACGACCTGTAAGAAAAGGTACAGCCGCTGGCCTGCGCGAAAACAGATTTTGTTCCGCTAATCTTCTCCGAACGGTGTCAACGGATACATTGTAATTGTGGACATCCCTTAAATTGTTTCGAATTTGAACAGCTGTTCGATGTCTGTCTCTTAATGAATTTAAAACAATAAATCGGTCATCGTTTTCATTGGTACGTCGAGGGCGCCCAGAACCAGGCCTCCTCTTGAAAGAATTGGTGTCTAAGTACCTGGCATAAGCACGTTGCACAGTTGACACTGACAGATCAAGTGCCTCAGCAACGTATCTTCGACTTCTGCCATCTTCAATTAAAGCAACAACTTGAGCAGCTTTTTCTGGAGTTATCGTTGCCATAATCGAGATGTAATTTCGAGAAGAAGTAATTAATTATGGTTTCAATAGATGAAGTCGCAAGGAGCAACGCGTCTAGAGAGCTAGCAAATCAATCGCATAACTTGTACTATAGTCTTTCAATGTTTTTTCCGTTTGAGACGTGCTTATGCCAGGTACATTGAAAGACTATAGTACAAGTTATGCGATTGATTTGCTAGCTCTCTAGACGCGTTGCTCCTTGCGACTTCATTTATTGAAACCATAATTAATTACTTCTCGAAATTACATCTCGATTATGGCAACGATAACTCCAGAAAAAGCTGCTCAAGTTGTTGCTTTAATTGAAGATGGCAGAAGTCGAAGATACGTTGCTGAGGCACTTGATCTGTCAGTGTCAACTGTGCAACGTGCTTATGCCAGGTACTTAGACACCAATTCTTTCAAGAGGAGGACTGGTTCTGGGCGCCCTCGACGTACCAATGAAAACGATGACCGATTTATTGTTTTAAATTCATTAAGAGACAGACATCGAACAGCTGTTCAAATTCGAAACAATTTAAGGGATGTCCACATTTGCAATGTATCCGTTGACATCGTTCGGAGAAGATTAGCGGAACAAAATCTGTTTTCGCGCAGGCCAGCGGCTGTACCTTTTCTTACAGGTCGTCATCGCGTAGCTCGACTCAATTTTGCAGTTGCGCATAGAGACTGGAATTACGCAGACTGGGGCAAAGTACTCTTTAGCAATGAATCTCGTTTTTGTCTCTATTCTCCAGATGGACGAGAACGAGTTTATCGTCGTCGTGGAGAACGATTTGCAGATTGTACTGTAAGTGAAAGGTACAGCTACAATGGAGGCTCTGTGATGGTTTGGGCAGGTATTTCAGCGGACGCTCATACAGATTTGCTTTTTTGACAGGAACATGAACGCAGATGTATACGTGGAAGAGATACTCCTTCCGTATGTTGTTCCGTATGCACCCTTTATCGGAGAGAACTTCTTGTTTATGCAAGACAATGCTCGACCACACACTGCGAGAAGAGTGTTTGATTTCCTCGATGAAGTTGGCATAAATCGACTTGTTTGGCCAGCAAGTAGTCCGGATTTAAATCCCATTGAGCATTTGTGGGACAATCTCGGCAAGAAAGTACGAAATCACGTACCTGCACCTCAGTCACTGCAAGAACTTCAAAGAGTTCTTCAAAATGCATGGGATGCAATTACGCAGGATGAAATAAAAAGACTAATACAGAGTATGCCTGATCGTATGAATGAGGTAATACGCGCACGAGGAGGTCATACCCACTATTAATACACACATGCGTGCGCCCGTACACACACACACACACACACACACACACGCCACAAGGAGGGTTTGGAGTCTTTAAATACTGTGGAGCTGACGAACCACGGGGTCCTTATCCTTGTGGTATACAAACGAGCACACACACACACACACACCTAAATTAAATTGAAATTATGTGCAACCATTTTTTTTCAAAATAGCGGATAAATGAAAGCATACAAAACCGATAAATAAAGGTTCCCGCTTTGCTCCAGTGCGTGGCGTGAATCAGGTATCGCAGCCCAATGGGACGAAATGCATGTGAAAGTGTGGAGTATCACCTTTACAATGCTTTTTTACCGAGCTCGATACGATAAATATTCGCTGAGCTGCAAATTGAAGAAGAAAAAAGAGCGTTTTTAATTAAATTCGGAATAACTCAACGAAAAATCATCGTATCGAGCTCGGTAAAAAAACATTTTAAAGATAACACTCCACACTTTCACGAGCATTTGGTCTCATTGGGCTGCGTTACCTGATTTACGCCGTGCACCGTCCCAAACTCGATCCTTTAATAATCAATTTTACATCCTTTCACTTCCTTATCCGCCATTTTGAAAACAATGGCTGAGCATAATTGCCACTTAAATATTCTTAAAGTGGACATTACAGCCTTCATTTTGTTTTTTTAAACATATTTTTATCATCATTATTTACCAAGTTATGATCATTTAAAATTTGATGAAATTTTCTCAAATTTTAGGTGTACCGCTTTTTTTGCGGGTGAGTGTATATAAAAAATTTATATTCACTGGGTATACTAGTTATACTTCTAGAACATTATAGACGAGATATATTATCTGTCTATTTCCCCCCAGCAGTGTATGCGGGTCCTGAGCATTGTGGTTGCAATGCCACAGTGATCCTGCCTGTGCCGGTGGGAAACTGTAATTACAATAATCTACCGGATAATATACTGGTTGATAATTGGATATGTGTGTCAACTT
Organism: Camponotus pennsylvanicus; assembly: GCA_023638675.1. Taxonomy (NCBI): domain Eukaryota; kingdom Metazoa; phylum Arthropoda; class Insecta; order Hymenoptera; family Formicidae; genus Camponotus; species Camponotus pennsylvanicus. The sequence continues at coordinate 174,158 of JALHBL010000442.1, forward strand.
AATATGCCAAGATAGTGCTTAATATTTAATATTTAATATTTTGATAAAATAGTTACTTGATATTATGTAACACATAAAAGAGGAACTGAATATAAGTACTATTAGATAAGTGTAATTGTATGGACGTTGTGTACTTAAATTAACACAAACAAATAAGGATCAAGGAATCAATATAATTAGCTTAGTCTATAACGTGAGCACAATCATCTCTCTTCTTAAATATAAAATAGACGCAACGTAGGTAGTTAAAAGACAAAAGCGGTACGTTATCACAATGGATGAGCTTGACATAAACGAGCTAATTGATGGACTGCGGCGCAGCTCTATCACACCGGAGGAGCTTGTGGGTCGCTCAATACGTAAACTGTACATTGTCGAAAATGAACTCAAGAGGTATAGGTCAAGTAATAGGAACAGCGTGAGGGCTGTTATGGCATATGTAAAACTACTATACGATTTTGGACAACAAATGCTTTTATCCAGGTCATACCTTTTGCATAAGATTAAGCTACTAGAGGTCCGCGAAAACGATCTTAACCTGGAGATAAGTGTGCTCAGGGGGGTGACTACCACAGTAGGAGAAGGGCATCCTTCCTTCGGTAGCGCTACTAGAAACGCTTCGGGTGGTGGGGGCTGTGAGCAGGGCTGCGAGACAGAATTGGACATCATCATCGGCACCAGGATGATCAAGGAGATCGATTATTCCCAGGGTGTACTACAAGATTTAAGCCTACGGATTGCAGAAAAGAAGAAGACTATTGGAAATTGAAAGAGAGGTGGATGAGGTATCTAGCTCCTTTACATCGCAGAAGGAATCGCACAAATCAGAAATGGAGCAGAATTCATCTCGACGCTCCGACGGGTCTGAGCACACCCAGGGATCGTGCACATCAAACCGCTCCAGGGTTGGGGACACTCGAATTTTGACCCCAAAATATACGAAAATGGCTATGATACAGGATAATGAAGAGACGCTACCATCCCAGGGAGATCTCGGTGCTACCAGGGACCGGCACGGTGGCGAGCCCGACGCCGCCGGGTCGACCGTCGATGGACGGAAATCCAGCGAGGGCACTGCCGGGGTGGTCTCAGCCGGGAGGGTCCCGTTAGCGCACGGTGCGATAGCGCACCAACCCGATAGCACACGAAAAATTGACACAATTCCCGATAGCGCACCAACCCGATAGCACACGTCCCGATAGCACACAAAGTAAATCGCGCACAATCCCGATAGCGCACCAACCCGATAGCGCACGGGTTCACTGCAACTTTTCACGCGAAGCGAGGGGGACGGGGTGGGTGCGGGAGGAGGGCCGAAGGCCCCCCTTGCACCCCCCCCCCGTGTGTGTGTGTGAGAGAGAGTGCGTGTGTGAGGGGATAGTGCTTTCGTGCGCTATCGGATTGGTGTGCTATCGGGTTGGTGCGCTATCGGGATTGTGCGCGATTTATTTTGTGCTATCGGGACGTGGGCTATCGGGTTGGTGCGCTATCGGGAATTGTGTCAATTTTTCGTATGCTATCGGGTTGGTGCGCTATCGCACCGTGCGCTAACGGAACCCGCTCGTCTCAGTCAGCGCCCCGGCAGCACAAGCTGCGACTGCTGAGCTAGACAAGGATCCCAACATGGGTGAGTCTCACGTGATGGAGGCGGGGAGTATCCCGATTCGACACAGCACGATTGGACACAGCCAATCATATCAACCGATGCCTAGGGTAACCAGCACGATTAGCCAATCAAACCAGTGGTGTCGAATCGTGCCGTGTCCAAACGGGTGTCACCCATGGAGGCGCACAGCCTAGAGGTATCCATCCGGGTTACGAATGAGAAGAGGAAAAGCTTCGGAATCGCCTGATAGCGACATAGAAGGCGAAGGAAACATCGGTGACAGAAGATCCAGCAAAGCCAGGGCAATGGAGCTTAGACTAGACAGCGGTAATGAGGAGACGATCACCATTATAAATGAGAGATCGGAGAGATCAGTCCATTCAGAATGGCAGAGAGAATCTGGCTCTGAAAAAAGAAATCGCTGATCTTAAACAGGATAATTGCAGGCAGAGCGGGGAGATTAATCAACTAAAAAGGATGATCTCTGAACTGACGAGAGGTTCGCTCGTTGAGGGAGAGTATGGGTTCTTCATCCACCGCTGTTTGCTTGCAACCGGCAGAGACGAGGAGTGGAGACCCTAGAAGTCTAGGAAAAGGAAAGTTAGAGGACAGAAGGGGAAAGGAAATGTATAAACGCGAAAATACTTACCTAGAAACTGACGCGGAATTTATGGACAGTACGCCGGGCTGTTCGCTGGACGAGGCCTACATGAACAGGAAGAAGGAGTGGTCCACAGAAGAAGATGCATCGTCCTGGACTTCAATAGCGCCTGAACCTGAAAGAAAAAAAATAAAAGAATTAGGAAATAAAGAGTATAGATATAATATTAGTAATAAGAAGCTTAACCAAACCTATAATGTTAGTAATAAAAGGAGAAATAGCCCCTAATGTTAGTTATTATAAAAAAGTTAATTCTAGAGTTAGCCCCCAATATAGTCTATATAATAAGGGAATAAATATTATTGAAAATAGGCAATTGGTGCCTCCCTCTGCTCCCTCACCCGTAGATGAAGAGGGGGAAAAAATAGGAAGGACGGGTAAAAATTATTATGAAACTAGTAGGATGAAGAGAGATCAGGCAGCGGTGCATATCACTCCGAGTGTGAAAAGTGTTAACCTTCCAATTGGTGGTAGAGTCAGCGCGGCTAAAACTGGCAAAAGACTCATTAAGCCGGCGGTCGTGACGATCACGAGTAAGCAGGGCGGTGCGACTTACGCAGAAATATTACGGTCGGCTAGAGAGAAAGTTTCTCTCAGAGACCTTGGTATTGAGAACACGGTCATCAGAAGAGCAATGAATGGTGCAATAATTATAAAAGTGCCCGAGCCTCAGGGCAGACAGCTGGCCAGCTCCTTAAGCGCCAACCTTGCGGAGGCTCTTGGGGAGAGTGCTAAAGTGTCAAACCCGGTGGCGGTTGGAGAGCTGCGAGTACGCGGTATAGATCCCTCAGTAACTACGGAGGAAATACACGCGGAGTTGGCGGCCTTGAGCGGTTCCCCCCAGCAGGACCTTAGGGTAAGTCCTATAAATTTTATGAGACGGAATGGGGGTTGCGTGGGTTAATTGCCCACTCGAAACAGCGGTAAAGTTAGCCGAAATAAGAATTACTACATTGGGTTGGACCCGGGTAAGAATCGAGTTATTGAGGAAACGCCCGGTACAGTGCTTTCGATGTTGGCACTTTGGCCACGTGAGAGACAGTTGTCGAGCGGAGATAGATAGGTCGGGAGCTTGCTTCCGATGTGGGTCAGGCGGGTCATACCGCAGGAAACTGTAGCTCAGACCGGCCTAGGTGCGCTATCTGCAAGGAGATTGGTCTGGATTTTGCATATAGGATTGGAACCATCAGTTGTCTTAAGAACCAAGGCGTGCCTGGCGGCATTCAGCCGATTAAGAGGATGGCGACAAACGCGGTTAGGAGGGCCGCACAAGATTACTATAATAAATAATAATGGAAGAAGAAAATAACGAAAACGAGTTTACGGCCGCAGTGGGCTTCGGATCCCACAGCGGGCGGCGAGAGGGGGGTGTGGACCCTGCTGCCCTCTCGTCATCACAAGAAGGGCCAACCACCGACTTGACAGCGGGGTCGGCGGAGAATGTAGCGCCCGCTGAAATACTGTTACTTACGCCGAGGAAGAGCTATCTATGGAAGGTCAAGAAAGTGACGTTGAAGAGGCAGTGGGAAACCAGTTAGAAGAAGAGCAAGTCATAGGAGGAAAAAGGTTAAAAAGAAGTTGCCGAGATAGGAAAGAAATAAGTTACAGAGAAGTAGGAGAAGAGGAAATCATTGAAGATCAAGAAGATGAACAAACAGACAGAACCGAAATAATGGTAAGTGAAGATGAAAAAGAGATACAAATAAGGAAAGCAACCAAGACACAGAGTAAGAAAAGAGGAGCACGGTTTAGGACGAGAGAAACAAGTGAAGAGGAAGATGAAATATCGACATCCTCGGTAGGTTCGATGAGAAGGAAGAAGAAAGCAAGTCAGAACGTAAAGAGAGGTAGGAAAATAAAAGAGGATAAAAGCGAAGAAAAGGTAATAATAGTGGAAGAACAGGAAGAAATAGGCAAAGGTAAACAAGTAACGGCAGGAGAAACAACCTTCAATTTACCCAATAAGACGACAAAAACAGAGATAGAGTACCAGAGATTGACTATACAAGAATTAGAGCAATATGCGATGTTAGTATTGGAAGACTTAGAAACAGCAAGGATGAAAAGTCCAAAGGTTCAGGGCAGAATAAGCGGAATAATGAAGGACAGGATTCAGGGAATGAAGGGTATAATAGAGTGCCTGATTGAAAAAGTGCAAGAAAGAGATGTAATATACCATAAAACAAAAAATATGGAACTAAGTACAGAAATAAAACGACTGAAGAAAGAAAAAGAAATGTGGGAAAGAGAGAAGGAGATGAAAAATCAAGAAATAGAGGCAAAACAGACAAAATGAGGATCTAGAAATGAAATTGTGGGAAGTAAGAAGAAGGGAACAGAATATGGCTCAGGAAATGAATAAGGGAAAGGAGGAGGGGAGTAGACAGAACACACTTGAAATAGAAAAGAGAGAAAATTATGATGAAGTATTTCCGGCTTACAGCCCAGTACTGAGAGGAAGAAAAAAGAGAATACTTACCGTAGACTCCATGAGGATGAAGACACCAATGGGAACTCCAGTAACCAGAGGCGTGGACACTCCAGGACCCCTCGGAACGGAGAATGTTGAACCTGTAAATAAAAACAGAGAAAAAGATAGTAAAAGAAAGGAAATAGAAGAAATAGAGACACATAAAGAAATTAACAGAGAGAGAGGAATTTGGTAAAAGAAGGGAAGGAAATCACGAAGGATGATGGGAGAGAAACAAGAGGGAAACCAATAGTAACCAGCAATATACAGATTGTACCTCCAAGGGAGGAGCCAGAAATTAAGGAAACGTGGACGAGAGTTATAGGAAGGAAGGAGAAAAGAGGAGAGTCAAAATGATCAGGAGAGAATAGAGCGAGAGGATAATAGGAAAGATATCATGAATAAGAAAAGGTTTAGAAATCCACCGAGGACAGCTGCTGTGGCAATATGAGGACGAGAAAAGAGGATACAAGTTACGCAAATATTCTAAAAAAGGCAAGGAAAAAGATGTAAAGTGCATTTTTTCGTGGCCGACTGATCGGTGTGCATTTGTTCGTGGCCGACTGAGCGGTGTGCATTTGTTCGTGGCCGACTGATCGGTGTGCATTTGTTCGTGGCCGACTGATCGGTGTGCATTTTTACGTGGCCGACTGATCGGTGTGCATTTTTTCGTGGTCGACTGAACGGTGTCCAATTGAACGATGGGCAACTGAACGGTGTACATTTGAGCGGTGTGCAACTGAACGGTGTACGTCTGAACGGTGTGCATTTTTACGTGTACAACTGATCGGTGTGCGTTTTTATGTGTCCAATTGAACCGTGTCCAAATGAACCGTGTGCAATGTTTCGTGTCCATTTGCTCCGTGTCCATTTGCCCCGTGTCCAATTGTACTGTGTCCGATTGAAGGCCTCTCGATGCAATCATAGAGGAGAAAAACGGAGCGGAATGGCTTCAAAGGATTATGACTGAAGCAGCGGACGCGTCCACACCAAGATCGAAGAAAACACCTAGTAAGAGACAAGTATATTGGTGGAACGACGACATAGATCAGACGAGGAAACAATGCATTAGCAACAGAAGGAAATGGATGAGGCTAAGAAGAAAGAAAGGAAGGAATACGGAAGAGGACGAAATTGAAGTAAATAATACGGAAAGAGATTACAGAAGGAAGAAGAAGGAATTAGTTAAGAAAATACTGGAAGCCAAAGAAGAATCATGGAAGGCACTATTACGGGAAATAAATAAGGATCCGTGGGGCATACCATATAAACTGGTAATGAACAAGTTGCGGAGCTCGGCAGTAGGAATGTCCGAGACTCTAGAAGAAAATGTATTGGAGCAACTGATCTATAAATTATTTCCAAAAGAGACGGAGGAGGGAGAGAGAGAAAGAGAAATAGTGATAAGGGAATGGAAAGATGAGTGGGATGTGAACGTAGCGGAAGTACACAGAGTGTTTAGGAAAGAAATGGCGAGAAAGAACACGGCGCGAGGACCGGACGGAATTGCACGAAAAATGTAGAGGAATGTGCCGGAAAAAATGTTGCAGATCATAGCGGAAATATTAACAGCATACGCGAGGAAGGGAGAATTTCCGAAAAGATGGAAGAGAGCAGGCCTAGTACTAATTCTTAAGGAAATAAAGAAAGATCATGGACAAGGACAAAAATTACCTAAAGCAAGACCGATATGCTTGATCAATGATATAGGGAAAGGCTTTGAAAAGATAATCGCGGACAGGATCAACAGATGGATGGAGGATAAGGAAGGAACAATATCAAGTAACCAGTTTGGTTTTGGGAAAGGAAGGTCGACAATCGATGCACTATTCAAGGTAAAGGATAAGGTAGAGAGAGCAACAAAAGAAGGAAGGATAGTTATAGCGGTTAGCTTAGACGTGGAGAACGCGTTTAACAGCATTCCATGGGAAAAAATACGGTTAATGATGAAGAGGAAGAAATTCCCACCCTATTTAAAGAGAATATTGAACAGTTACTTTACAGAAAGAAAGATCGAGTACACAACAAAAGAAGGAAAGACAAAGACAACGGAAGTACAAAGAGGAGTCCCGCAGGGTTCGGTTCTGGGACCATTGATATGGATATTAGTGTACGACAAGGTGCTGAAAGCGACAACGGAAGAAGGCTGCGAGACAATTGGATACGCGGATGACACGATAATATTAGCGGAAGCCGGTAAATACGAGGAGGCGAAAGTAAAGGCGTGAATGCAAACGGACAAGGTGATAAAGGAAATTAGAGCGTTAGGTCTGAAAGTAGCTACAGAAAAAACAGAGGTGATAGTATTCTACGGAAAGAAAGGGAAAAGACCACCAAAGATAAAATGAAAATAGACAAAGAACGGATAGAGATAGGAAGGAAGATGAAGTACTTGGGAGTAATCTTAGACACTAAACTGGACTTTACGGAACATTTTAAATACATAGAGGTGAAAGTAACCAGGATCAAGAGAGCACTGGGCAGGTTGATGCCAAACTTGAGAGGGCCAAGCGAAAGGAAGAGGAAGTTTTACGGGAATATAGTGCAATCAGTGGTCATGTACGGCGCACCGGTTTGGGGAGACAGATTTATGAGGAACAGAGCGATACAAAGGCCATTGGAGAAAACACAGAGGTACATAGCTACCAGGATAATAGCAGGGTACAGGACAATCGCATTCGAGGTGGCAACACTGCTAGCTAGGACTCCCCCGTGGGTCCTAGTAGCGGAAAAATGTAAAAACATATACACGAGGACGAGAGAAGCGAAGCGGGAAAACAGATGGGACGAGGACGAAGACAAGAAAATTAGAAGAGAAGAAGAAGAAAAGATGTATAGGAAATGGAGGAGAAGAATAAAAGGGGAAGAGCTACCCGGGAAAAAGGTAAGAAAGATGATAGAAAATTACTACGAAGGATGGATGAGTAGGGAGGATGGAGGGTTAAGTTATCACATAACGCAAATACTCACCAACCACGGCTGCTTTAACTCCTATCTTCAAAGGATCCAGAAGAGAAACTCGGCATTGTGCTCACACTGCGACGAAGGGATGGTAGACACAGCGGAGCATACGATCGAGGAATGCGTAGATTGGCACCTGCAGAGAGAAAGATTAAAAAATATTATTAAAGGCAGAGTAGATTTAAATAATATAGTGACTGCACTATGCGAGGGGAAGGAAGGGTGGCGAGCGGTGAAGGAATTTGCGGAGGAGATAATGAGGGAGAAGGAAGAAAGAGAGAGACTTGAGAAAAGGAGAAGAGCGGAAGAAGAGGAACAGGACAGGGGGAGTTAAAGATTAAAGGTTAAAGAACGGAATTAGAAATGAAACAGGATTTGAATAGAGTCAGGAAGATAAGAGGTAAGAAAGCACGACAGGATGCAAAGAGGAGGGAGAGAGAGGGAGAGAGGTGGAGAGAACGGAAGGAGGAAAGGAGTTGGGATGGGAGAAAGGCCGTGAAGAAGAGGAAGGGCACGCGTGATGCAGCGGTAAGGGGTGTGGAAGAAGAAATGCGATGCGGTTTCTTCGACATTCCTCATCAAGAGAGGAGGGAAATTTCCAGTGCATCCGGGGGGTGAGTTTAGCTGGTAGTCGGGACCATCAGTCTCGGAGTCCAGCAGTACTCAGGGGGACGGCCCTCTGAGTGTGCGTAAACGCATTCTCACCTCCCTCCTCGCATGGAAAAAAAAAGGTTAGATTAGGTTTTTTAACGCGAGTCGGCCAAAAACTATCTTCCACTAAACATCGATTTAGTGGGGGAAATTTTGAAACCCGGTTTTTTCGGCGTTTCACGTCACGGGGTAGCATCTGAGACCCACTTGTGGAAAAGTGTTTTATGGTGTCCTATATTCATTGTGGATTTCATCCGGGGAAGCCGTTAATATGAAATATTAACAATTAACTGTTGTATGACTCCACCTTCCCTAGTGACATCGCAGTGATATTGACGTGGCATTTTGTGAACTCAAAAATATTACTCGGTAGTGGAAAATACTCTTCAAACTCAATACGTTCTATCGCATAGTGGCGTACTGTGTAGAGAATGACAGATATTTTTATAAGTTTATGCTTGGATACGCTATAATCAAGCGTTAAACAACGGGTAATTATGCCTCTCTCTGTCTCTCTTCCTCTAGCGGGGAGATGTCACGCTCGATTATGTGCATTCTAAGACGATTCGTAACTGTTTTTAGACAGTGTTATATAATGTGCTATAACTGAATAATTGACTTCATGCTGTGTGCTTCTGCATTATTTATTGACGATAATTAAGTAATTATAGTTCCCAGTGCAGAAGTAAGTGCAACTGCGCAGTGAGCAATTATTACCGCTCTGCGCAGTGCGCGCGCGTTCAACTTTGGAGTGGCACAACTGTGCGTCGTGTCGTAGGCGGTGACGTCACTGCGCAGCAGTAAATCTTTTGGATACAGCGCAACGCGCGCGTGTTCCAGAGTGGGTTGGCGAGCGTGTTCTGTACTTGGAAAATTTCACGCTGCACCTTTCTGCACCATCGAACCTGCGATATTGTTATAAACTAAAAAAAATTTTGCAATTGAACTCATATTTCCTTATGGCTAGACTATTTTTACAAAATATATATGCATTGTGATGTTATAGGATACTTCTCATGTGTGGTTAAATGACATATATGGTTATTACTACATAGGTCTGCACGTGTGTGATATTATATGCTTAATTAACAATTATATTAATGATTTACTCTGTGAGAGTTCTTCTATTACTAGTTTTCGTGAATGCGTAAATAATATGAATTTTTATATTATTTGTGAGGTGTTGTGAGCATTGCTAATTCCTCTATAAGTCATGGCTTATTCTTTATTCTTTATATTATGGACTTAATTTATAGCCAATTAAGTAACTGAGTGAGAATCTTAGTATTTGGATATAATCACTGTGCTTTAACTATTTATCGGGTATCAATTACAAGTTATGGCATTCTCTTTTTGGTGAAGTGTCATATATAATATATTAGTCGTACTATGTATATTTGAGTAGCTAACTATTAGAATGCACAGTGAATAGTAACATTACAGGTATTAGCAATTATAACGATGTGGATAAACAATTATAATTAATGATTTATTTTGTGAGATCTTACAATCATTAGTTATTGTGAATGCCTAAACAATATGGATTTTACACATGATTTGTGAGGTGTGAGCATTGCTACCTGCACTATAAATTATGATTTATTCCTATATTATGGATTTAATTTCCAGTTAGCTAGGTAACTTGTGTGAGAATCTTAGTATATTGATTTAATTAATATTGCTTTTATTATTTATCGCGTATTAATTATAAGTTGTCACTTTTACTGATGAAGTGTCAAACATAATTATATGAGACGTATCGTATACATATGAGTAGTTATCTTTATTAAGAATGTACAGTGTATAGTAATACTACATACATTAGTAATTATAATGCGTGGATAAACAAATAATTAATATATTAAACATATGTTCCTTATATGGGATAGTTGCGCGGAGAGACACTGTTACGCATCCCGGGTTAACATATGCAAATTAGAGAAGCCTTCATTTGCGCACAGTACAATTGGACACGTTGCAATTGCCCACCGTGCTATTAGACACATAAGATTGCGCACCGTTCGATTGGACACGTTACATTTGCCCACCGTTCAATTGGACACAGTTCTTTTGCGCACAGTTCTTTTGCGCACCGTTCGATTGGACACGTTACATTTGCCCACCGTTCAATTGAACACAGTTCTTTCGCGCACAGTTCTTTTGCGCACAGTTCTTTTGCCCACAGTTCTTTTGCGCACATTACTTTTGCCCACATTACTTTTGCGCACATTACTTTTGCGCACATTACTTTTGCCCACGTTACTTTTGCCCACAGTTTTATAAACCCATGTGGAATCCCAGTTTGCGTTCCAAAGTACACGCACAGCTGCACACCCGCCCCCCCCACCCGCCCTCCCACCCCGTTGCAAACCCATGTGGAACCTTCCTTCGCATGGAAAAGTATATGTGAGCAAAAATAACGTGGCAAAAGTAATGTGCGCAAAAGTAATGTACGCAAAAGTAATGTGGGCAAAAGTAATGTGCGCAAAAGAACTGTGGGCAAAAAAACTGCGCAAAAGAACTGTGCGCGAAAGAACTGTGTCCAATTGAACGGTGGGCAAATGTAACGTGTCCAATCGAACGGTGCGCAAAAGAACTGTGCGCAAAAGAACTGTGTCCAATTGAACGGTGGGCAAATGTAACGTGTCCAATAGAACGGTGCGCAATCTTATGTGTCTAATAGCACGGTGGGCAATTGCAACGTGTCCAATTGTACTGTGCGCCAATGAGCCTCTCCCTGCAAATTATCCTCTGCTTAGTTTTTACATGTGGAAGTATTAATGTAAACAGAATATTTACTTAAATAAATCTTGAATGATTGCCATTATTACAAAGTATTAAAATAAAACTTGCCACATGCATATGTTTATTGGGTTGTAGTGAATACAGAGGAGGGGCCTGGTGTTGCGGGGCTCTCTCTCCTGCGTTGTTGCTCCATCTTTCAGTGCTATTGTTGTTGCGGCGCGCACAATACAACTCAACTGTTAATTTGTTGATAATTGTTGCAACACATATGCAGAATAGTCGATATATATCGATTTGGTTGTACGTTCTCTTCTTATGTATTTTGGTCCTCTAATGTCTCACCTGATGCTCTGCGGCCACTGCAAATATAAGGAGATAAATATTGCCGAAATACTTCTGAATTGTTATAAAATATAACTATTTATAAGGTTGTGTTATGATCGTGTACTGCGGTGTATGCATTGTGACAGGTAGACTGAGAGTATATTAAGTATAGAGAGGAGTCTCTAGACTAGAGCCTTAAGCCGCGAACGCATGAATAGTGTTCGGAAAGCTAACTCTTGATGAGAAAATTGAAATACGCTTCTCGATGAGTGTTATAATAATTTAGTGAATATAATAAGTTGCACACGTTGAGATAATTTAATTTAATTTTAATTTAATTTAATTAATAATATTTAAATTATCATGTAATAAATACCTAATAAATAAGAACATTAGTAGGAATTAGGTGACTTAACATCTTTATTAATATTAAGATACTATCGTCGACTTAAGTTACATGTTGCTGTAAAGCTTAAACCGATAAATTAAGGTTATAAAATTTCGATCGTGATAAAAGGCTGGTTTTTAGGCATAGGCCGGAAATAGTCTCGCGGGCGCATTCACCGGTCAGAGCGCGCTTGGAAACTGAAGAGCGGAAGTGCGAAGTTTTCCCGCTGCGCAGTGGGTCTGCGTGCTTGGGGGGGATGCGTGTGGGGTGAAATCACACCCATTCTGCCCCCCTTTCCGGACGTAATATCAGAATTCGGATTGGCTGCGCAGAACATTTAGGCAGCACATTTTTGGATGCGCGTTGATTGGATGGGCTTACTGTCGATCTAACCAACTCCCCCGTTAAAGTAGAACTTGTTATGATTAGTTTTTATATTATTTATATTATAATTTAGTTATTAGTAAAAATTATTTGTACACTAGTGATAGGTTAATATTTATAACTAATTAATTTAGACTACTATTGCATTTTGTCTATTGAATTGTGTTTTGGCTGCGCAGTGGTTCTTTATTGCGCGTTTTGAATGCGCGCTGGTGGATCTAGCCTTATACTGGTCTCTTATCTTCCAGCATGAGCAGATTTATTGATTACTTTAAGGCATAATTTTCCAGTAATGAGTAGGGTTTAAATTATGTCTTTTATACCACATTGTCTTCGTTTATACTATTCTTAGCGCACTATATTATTGTATTATTATATAAGTTTAGATAAAGCTTGGTATCATGATAATGAATAATTAATTAATTCATGTAACTTATATAATTACTATACACAACCACATATGGTTATAGACATAAGTATGCCCATAGATATTAGTTATTATATTTTTGAATTATCATTAGTACATTAACGTTTAGGAGTAAGTGATTGTTTTCTGCGGGAGTCTTGAGGACTTGTCGAAGAATCTTAAAATAAGATAGGATGGGCGAGATTTTGAACGTTGAAGCCTACATTGATGGGCTGATGCGAGTCGGTATCACCTCTGAGGATTTATTTAGCAAACTAACCCGTAGTTTGAATTAACTCGAGGATTTATTTTTATATGGCAATAATAGGAATGCTCGAAATATCGTTCGTACATGTATTGCTCAGTCTCGTATGCTTTTTGATCAGGAGCAGTTGATGTCTTCGGCCCGAGAATATCTTATACGCAGGATCAAGATACTTAAGTTGCGTGAGAGATCTGAATCACGAGATAAGCGTTTTAAGAGCGGCTTCTTCCCTTGAAGAACGGGGGCAAAGAGTGGATCGAGATAGGTCTCACGAACTGTCATTTATACCAACTAATATGGGATCTACGATGCAAAGCTCTGCACAAGTAGACACTGCGAACATCAACTTAGATAGAGATACTATTCTCCGTGAAATCGATGTCAGAGCTAAATTTAAGTAAATTAGGCGAAGAAATTATGCATAAAAAGGAAATATTGCACGACAGATTCGCGTATCGAGGATGCCTCATGAGGATCGTTGTGCCATGAACAACCGGGCAACAGCGACTTCGCCACCTCTTCACGCGAACGAACCCGAAATCATCACGGGATCGGAAAGGGTTGGGCGGACCCGTAGTCGTTTTGAATCCCGTCCTAGGGGAGGGGCACCCCAAAATAAAACCTACACATATTCTTCTATGGAAATGTCACAAATAAATAAATCAACTTCCGAGGAGTTCGGAACCTCGGGCCGGCTTGGCGACGCGGTACCCGGCGTCGCCCGGTCGTCATCCGGCGAGGGGAACTTGTGCATGGGTGCAGCGTGCGTGCACGAGGAGATTGCGACTGCTGCAGAATCGACTCCTGATCTTCAACAACAGGAAGCCAGTCCTAATAAGAGGCTAGAAGAGGAGATTACCCATAGTGTAAAAGGGAAAAGGAAGGCAACTACCTCCCCTGAATCTAATGAGGATGATGTAGGGATAATAAATACTCCCCGAAAGCCTAATAAGACCAGAGTAGTTGCGGCACACGAGTTAATGACAACGCTTCCGGAGAAAGAAGAACAGACCATAGAAATGGTGTCTGGATAAAGAGACTGAGGCTGAGCATAAACAACTAGCCGAGAGCAGGTCTTGTTCAACCCCCCGTGAAAAAGAGAAAGGAATTATGACTACAAGAAGTAAAGGAAAGAAGGAAGAGAAAAGCAGTCTCAGCGACGTTTGATAAATTAGTGGCCGCTAGGGCGGATAAAATGATGGCGAAAATAGATAGATTGAATAAAAGTATCAATCAAAGTAAAACAGATAAAACTAGTAAGTATGCAATTTCGGATAGCACAACAGAGGATGAGGAGAACGATATGGCTTCGATTCGCAACTCTACAAGGAGTAGCGACAGTCGAACGATAGCGTCGTTACTATCTCTGACGACTCAAGCACGTCGAACGGAACATATGCGTCAGCAGCTAAATATAAGAAAGTTCGAAATAAGGAAAATATTAAAATAGATAAAAGTAAGCATGAGATATCTAAAGATGACGTTAACACTGATGAAGACGAAAACAGGAAGAGAAGTAAAAATAAAACTAAAATTCAGCCTAAAGCCAAAAGTAGCAAGTATAAGGATATTACCCTAAAAAATCCGATTTGCACGACTAAAGGAAAAAGGCGTGTACCCGAAATAGTGTCCAGGGATAAAGTGGATCTCGAAATAAGTTATACTAGAGATAAATGGTTATAGATGAGTGGAGCGGAGTTAGGTGCCGCCTGTCTAGATTATCTCGCGGAAATGGAGAGACAGAGGTACCTTTGTAGTAACATTTCTGGCAGAATAGCCGGAATGTTAAAGGACTGTGGAACCACGGCAGGCAATATTGTCGGCGCAATGACAGAAAGGCTGGAAGCTTCGGGAGATGCTACACATCTCAAAATTCAGAACCTCCAACTCAGAGAGGATCTTGCAGAGGCAAAGAGGAAAGCAGAAAGACAAGAGAAAGAAATTGACGACCTCCGCAGGGCCATTATTAGGCTCGAGGGAGAGGTTAATGCTCTAAAAGAAGGTTGTGATCCTTACGCACAATCGAACACGGTCATAAAAGATAACGAAAAATATAGCACAGGAAATATGGTTAAAAAACAGCAAACACGGCAGATAAAACAATCGAAACATATAAATACAGATTACAATCTACATAGCACTTCAGGATGTTCCGCAGATATGGAATATATGAAAAGAAAAGAAACAGTAGATGATCAATGGCCCTATGGACCGGACACAATGGATTGGGCTATATCTACTGCCCCAGACGGAGAAGAAATAACAGAAGTTATGAAGAAAGACGATACAGATAAGAGGAAATATGATACTAAGACAAGACATAGTTACGATAATAACAATGACAATAATAGTAATAAGTATGTATACAAAACAGGCAGGAAGGACATTAAAGTTATTGAGAACAGACAATTAGTCCCTCCTCGTATGGAGAGAAAAGGTACTGTTGATAAGGATGGTACGAATTTTGAAACTGACATAGCTAACGAATGGAAGATGGTTTCCAATAAAGGCAACAGGAGGTTAGTCGTACGTAACAGAGCAATTTCGAAATTTAATCAATACTCAGATACACCCGACTCGGGTTCGAGTGTCCTACATAATAAATTAGATACTAAAGATAGAGGTCAAAGGATTGGGGCTACCTTGCGACCGACAGCCACAGGTACCGGCGGGGGCCCGGTGGACGCGACAGCGGAGCCGAGACCGTCGACAAGTACAGCAAGAGACCCTTAGCCGAAGGCAGAAGGGTCATACTCAGCTAATTAACCCCTGTAAATAGTTAGTTATTAGAAATTAGATTTAGGGTCCGTGGCAGTGCTGAATCGCAAATGGTTAAGCGCGACGATTGTAAGGCAATAATAAAAACATGCCATAATCGCGAAATGAACTAATTCAACAGCTGACGGAAGGACGAGAAACGACAGGAAGCGTTATCCGGGCGGCGGAATGCTTGGACTGCAAGCGCACCATGGAGACATGGACATACCAGACAATGGAAGTAGCGCACGAGCGATTTTTATTGTAGTGACCGCGGTTCCGCTTAGCGTAGTGTTCGTTGTATCGTTAGAGGCGAGATGATTGGAATGCATTTGCGAGACTGTGAGAACATTGCCCGGACGATAGTTTAGTACTTTAGTAACATAAGGTTAAGATTCACGATAACATAATTTTTTATAAAATGTAGATTGAGAAATACAATTATAATTTATGGTTACACGCAGGCAGACGATAAAATTTTGCGTTTATGTATTAATAATAATCGATTACACGTTTTTTATTTTACGATGATAGCAGCATTTGCGCGGAGCATATATTATTAGAATAACAAGATTGATTAATGTCAAATCATTAACAGCTAAGAATAGCGTCTATATTATTTTCTCATTTTATTTTATTTTAGATTAACGCTAATTAGGCGATGTTCGCTAAATTTATTACGCGAAATATTAAAGACCGGCGTTAATTATTTTAGGTAATTAGATTAGAGCATATATCCTTGTAAATATACTTAGGTAACTTGTTGAGCATATTACACACTAAGTCCGAAGTATCAAAAATAAAAATCGTACGATATGAATTCAAAGATTGTTGAAATGTACAGCGGAAAAAGTCAACGACTCGTTTATATAAGAGCAAGATCGTTAGTTAGAGAATTAACAGTAGTTAACGGAGAACGACGTGAGCTCGAGAATGACAACGGAACGAATGACGGGATTGGCCGAAGGCGTCGCGGCGGGAGCGTCGCCGCGATTGGCCGGGCGAGCGTTGGTGGGGCGCCCGCCAAGAATCACGTCAATAAAAGGACGAGGCGCGAGGACTCGAGAGCTGAGTCGGCGGAAAACTTTAAACGCATTAACGTGAGAAAAGTAAAGTCGATACTACGTCCGTGTGCATATTCGGTCATTAATCATTGCTAAGAATAACAAGCGCATTAAGTGAATCGGATGTGTAAAGCTCAATCAAACATTATAAACTGTAAATCGTACGTGAATAAAAGGACATTGTTATACTGAACAATAGTGTCTTTGTTTGTGCGTGCGTTGCATCACCGCCTTTCCCACGACCTGGTGCATCGCCCTTGACCCTGGTTATCCCAGAGAGTCGAGGCAGATCAATTCTGGATCCTGTGACGGTTCCAGTATCGGTGGAGAGTCTAGACTGGAAGACAACGGCGGACCGGCGAGAGCAGGCATCTCCTGGAATAGGAAGGACGACTGCCCCCGGGGATCTCTGGATCAACACCTTGTTGCTTGTAGAGGATAAAGCAACTGGCGACCGTAAGCGGAAATCATCGCGGCCTGCTTTCCGGTGAGTTTATAGCGTTTCCACAGCGTTTGCAGACTCGGTCCGGTTACAACCTAAGGTAAGAAAGCTAACAAGCAAGCCAGCTGTGGTAACGATCACTGGAAAGTCGAAAGGAGCTACATATGCTGAAATTTTAAATAAGGCTAAGCAAAAAGTATACCTAGGTAATTTAGGAATAGAAAACGTCCGCATGCGTAGGGCAATGAATGGCGCATTGATCATCGAACTGCCCGGTCCTGACGGTAAGAGGTTAGCGAGTACTTTGTGCAACACATTAGAAGAAGTTCTTAAAGATGAAGCAAAAGTTAGTAACCCAGTTGCAATGGGAGAAATTAAGTTAAGAGGAATTGACCCTGCCACAACGCAAGACGAAATTGGATATGCATTTGAAAAGGTCAGTGAATGTTCGCCATGAGATCTTAAGGTTAGCAACATTAATTTCATGCGCGATGGAATGGGAGTTGCTTGGGCACGTTGTCCACTCGAATATGCCATAAAAATTGCGGAAAAAGGTAGTATTGTCTTAGGATGGACAGCAGTTCGTCTTGAATTATTGAAGAAAAGACCAATCCAGTGTTTCCGCTGCTGGAAATTTGGTCACGCGCGTAATAATTGTAAGGCTGATATTGACAGATTCGGATCTTGTTACCGCTGTGGTGCAGCGGGACACTCCGCAAAGGATTGTAACTTGATGCCTACGTGTGTAATTTGTGCGGATATACATAAAGATTCCAGGCACAGAATCGGTTCTGCACATTGCCTAGAGAATCAAGGCTTCCCCATTAGGGTGCAAAAGGTTCAAAAAGTAGTAGGAGGAACTGCTCCAAGATAGGCTGTATATATTTTAATAAAAATTAAATTAATTCAAATAAATCTTAATAGGAGTTGGCCTGCTTTCGACCTGCTTAAGCAGCGCGTTTTAGAATCAAATATTGGCTTATCCATTATTTCGGAGCCACCTAATAATGTATTAAAACCCAATCGTTGGTTCACTAGTAATGACAATCTCGCCGCAATTTTGTGGAATGTTGATGCTTCTAATAATAATATTTGCAAACTAATCGGTAGCGGTACAGGTTTTGTTATAGTCAAGATTAGAGAGATTAACGTAGCATCTTGCTATGTCTCCCCTAACGTAAATGTGTCAGTCTTTGAAAACTTTCTTGATGAGTTAGGAAATTATCTTACAATCTTAAATGGTCCAATACTAATAGGTGGAGATCTAAACGCTAAATCTAGTCTCTAGAACCCTTCCGTCACTGACAGGAGGGGAGCTTTACTCGAACGTTTCGCTGCTTCTTATGATCTACGCCTCTTAAATCAAAGCGGTGTTTTCACGTGCGTAAGACCCCAAGGTAGGTCAGTTATCGACCTTACCTGGGTAACTCCAAATTTTATGAGCTCAATACAGAACTGGTCAGTAAGAGAAGACCTCGAGTCGTTATCAGACCATCTTTATATAGATATTGAAATTTCCCTCGGATCTAATAAGGGTCAAACCACCAATAAAAGAAGGTGGAATTTTCAGCGGATGGATAAGGAATTATTCGTTACCACTTTAGAATTTCTCTCTACAAGTAAGCCTGCGGAAAACGCCCAGTTTCCTGATCGTTATACTAACTGGCTGATGGGATTAATGAGATGCATGTAACGTATCTACCCCAAAAATAGTTGCTAGGAATAGTCGTAAGCATGTTTATTGGTGGTCTGAAGAAATAGCGGACCTCCGTAAAGCAACAGTAAAGGCCCGTCGTCGCCTCACAAAGATTAGACAGAAAAACATACAATCGGAAGTAGATATGCTAAACTATAAGGCAACAAAGAAGACATTAAAAATCGCAATTAAGAAAGCGAAAAGTAAGGCTTGGAGCGAGCTTATCTTCTCTATCGATAGGGATCCTTGGGGATTACCCTATAAGTTAGTTATGGGAAAACTTAGTTAGACGAACTAATCCCACCTTATCCGAGACACTTGATAGAACGGCTTTGATTCAACTTTTAGACACGCTTTTTCCAAATACAGTGGACAGGAAATTGGTTCCTAACCAGCAGGAAGAATGGAGCGAAGATTTGCGCGTTGTTACGCGTGAAGTGGAAGAATATGCGAAAAAACGGGATATTAAGAATTCTGCGCCTGGTCTCGACAATATAAAAGCAGCTATATGGAAGCGTGTTCCACAAATTATTATAAGTCACTTAGCTGAGTTATTTACACTCTGTCTCAAAGAAGGAACTTTCCCACTTGTATGGAAACGGGCCATCCTAGCATTAATTCCCAAAGGACCTCCTGAATCTGGTGGTATGATCAAAGCGCGGCCTATCTGCCTTTTAGATGATATAGGCAAGATATTTGAGAGGGTTATAGCAGACAGATTAAATAGTTGGATGAACGACAATCCGGAATACTCGTTATCCGATAACCAGTTTGGCTTTCGAGTCGCTAGGTCAACGATAGACGCGTTAAATTGCGTTAGAGATTACACGAATGAGGCTATTTCTGAGGGAGGTTACGCGATCGCGGTGAGGTTGGATGTGTCTAACGCATTCAACTCTATTCCGTGGTCGGTAATACTAGCGGCTATGGAGAAGAAGAATTTTCCCGTGTATCTTAGACGAATTGTGGGTAGTTATCTGTCCCATAGAAGTATCATTTACAAAACTGATGTAGGTCGAATAGAAGAGCGGCAGGTCCGGGTTGGTGTTACGCAGGGGTCGGTCCTTGGGCCGCTCCTGTGGAGCATAGCCTTTGACTCTGTTTTACGGCTCCCGTTGGAGGAGGGCTGCAGAATAGTCTGCTATGCCGATGATACCATGATCTTATCCTCCTCGAACAGACTTTTTGCGACCATAGTTAACGTCAATATACAAATTGCCCGAGTTATTAGACATATCACTGATTTAGGACTTAAGATCGCGGAAAACAAAACGGAAGCGGTATTATTTTACAGTAAGAAGCCGAATGCTATGCCCTCTATCAAAGTCGGTAAGATTAGTATACAAACGTGCGAGCATATGAAATATCGCGGAGTTATAATTGATAGCTCATGGAAATTTCACTTCCATTTTAAGTATATAGAGGAGAAATTGAATAAAATGACCAGAGCGTTCAGTAGGCTAATGCCCAATTTGCGTGGGCCCAGCGAAAGAAAGCGTCAGTTCTACGCAGCAGTCTTAACTTCCGTTTTCACTTCACGCTGCACCTGTATGGGCGAGCGCGTTGTCATCATCCGCTGAGAAGGTTATCAGACCACTACGCAGGCTGCAGCGTACCATCGCAATTCGTGTCATCTCAGTACCGCACAGTTTCGTTCGATGCGGCTACTTTGCTGGCTCGCATGCCCCCTTGGACTCTTGAAGCTTTGTAAGGGGGGCTATCTAAAATTAAAGAGCGCGCAGACGATAACGACGAAGAGGGGAAAAAAAAAAAAAAGAGGGGGGTTTTGGTGTGGGGAGGAGGGCTCCAGGGGGCGATACTTCCACATATGAAAAGATGGATCGCTAGGAAATATGGTCATCTCAGTACCATACTAAAAGAAGGGGAAGTGGGGCACAGTTTCGTTCTGCAGAGGTTACAGAGAAAGTCGCGCTAGATTCTGCAGAGGTAGTTGATCGCCCAGTAATTATTACTTTAGACTATCATAAATATAATGCTTGTGAAGGAAACTTATTGGCTTTCCTTCGCTGAATTTTGTGCTCAAATCTTGGTGGCTAAAGAAGAAGAGGAGAGAATCAAGGAAAGAGAAAGGATTATCGCACTCTCTCCCGCTATTTCAGCCGACATTGAATCTTCTGGAGAAGGACGATGCGTTATTACTTATATAATATCGTTAACTAACTAAGAACTTACGAACTGCGAATACCGCAGGGTTAAAATAGAGTAAGATAGTTATATATACATATAAGTAGAGTAAGATAATTAGATATAGAATAGTTGTATGTAAAAATAGAATAAGAGTCATATATATACATATAAGTAGAGTAAGATAGTTAGATATAGGATTGTTGTATGTAGATAGATAGGCAAAAAAAAACTAGTTAATTAATTAATTGAATAATTGCCTGTCTATCGCTATTATTGCTACAATTGTATATTTAGTTGTGCTTATAGCGATAATACTGCGTGAATGTTTAAATATTTACATATGTACATATATATTAGTTTAGTCTTTAAATCATATCTTGAAGCGAAGTGATTATTATCAATGCTGTTATTAGTATTAGTTTGGCATTTATCTATATATGTATGTATGCATGTATTGCGGCTACTACTGCGATTATCGAGTACGTCAACCCACGTGTAACGCGTTTCTGGGTTTTGTATCTATCTAGGATGTTAAGCCTGTCATGGCGGGGGCAGGATTCACAGGCGGGAGGCCTGAGAATCCATTGCACGCCTGCGTCATGGCGGGTGAGGTTCTCCGATATTGCACTGTGGCGTCGGAGGACCTCCATTATATTTTTAGCTGTTTGCTAGACTGGCTGGCGTTGGTTTCGCCTGATCAGTCTGTAAAATCATGTCATTACAAGGATTGCGTGCGTAATCACACAGACGTGTGACGAACCCTCCGGAAGTAATGCGAAAGTGGTTCCCGGGGGGTGGTCGATAACGTTAGGATGCCACCGGTGAGGTTTAGCGGGTAGTCAGGTCCGGATGGATGCATCCGGCCTGGAGTCCCGCACTACCCGAAGCCTTCCCCGAGGCGGAGGGTGTTCATAAACATGGATTCCTCATCGTTAAAAAAAAAAAAAAGGTTTTTTAACGCGCACTCTAGGTTATGGGGCTCTCCCCTCAGGGGCATCATAGAGCTTGTCTCTATGGTGTACGGGCATTTGCGATCCCGAGGTACCTGAGCTTGGTGAAGGAAAACACCATGTAACACCCGGAGTGGAGGCTTCGTTAACCAGGTAAGGTCTCCTAAGGGAAGGAAAACCCTGACAGAAAACCAATTCTTTGTTTCAGGATCATGGAAGACGTCACAAAGGAGAAGAACTCCCTGGGTTCGGATACCAGGGGCCGGCGGGAGGGTGGTACTGTCCCGGCCACCCTCTCGTCGTCATCGTACGACGGGCCATCTGGATTTCTGCCGGCAGGGAATCCAGAGGAATTGGCTACCGCTTGGGACTGCGCGAAGGACTGCCGGGTATGTCGTGTCTACTCGCAACTGAGAGCATCGAGTGTGGACAAGTGCGAAATCACAAAACTCTGAGATTGTGTCTCGCATCAAGGATGGACCGACTGGAGGTGATCGTAGGTGCCCGCGATTTTGTGTTGTGGTGAACAGAGAATACTCAAAACTGAGCAAACGCGAGTGGTTTTGGCGTGGCGAGGAAGGACTCGACTGAGCGTCCTCGCTCCCCTGAGGTGGTTCGTGGAGACAGTGGAGATGGGGAGGAGGAGGAAAGGGATCCTTCCTTCATGACCATTTCCTCGCCGAGCTCTCCGGAGGTTTTGGAGCGCGCTTCGGAGGAATGGACCCCGAAGGACAAGCGCCTGCTAACAGGGAGGAAGCAATACCCCAAAGGAGGTAAGTCCTTAAATCCTTCTTCCTCTGGGAAGAAAGAGACGCGCGGACGTCCGGCTACGACTAGCGATTACGTTGGTCTCGCTGAGGCAAAAGAACGCTTCAACGCGGCAAAGCGGGAGGAGCTCTTTTTGGGAGACATTGAGAGGCTCTTGGACCCCACATCGGGTCCAATTCTTACAGCGGTCGGGAGGAAGAACCTTCCTCCTCGGGGAGTTTTTGCGGCCAGTCTACATGGGATCACCACTTTGGAGCTCAGGAAGTTGGCCGGGACCTTTAGCTCTCAAGTTGAGAGAGTCGCGGGGGTCTCTGGGATGGATGAAGTCCTTTCCAGGGAGCTTCTCGTCAAAGCTGCCAGATCTTCTCCGCAAGCAACATGCAACGCGCAGTGGAGGGGGTAACGGAGATGTGAGCGTAAGCGTACGTGTGAGCTCGGCGCTTCGGCTAGCTTCGGATAGAAGAAGAGGACAGAATACAGTTTTCTGTCTCCTTCTTACCAAGCAGGCAACGAAAGCGACGGGTGACGCGCTAAAAATATCTTGTCTGTATAACAGACACCATACTTAAAATATAACAAAATAATGCAATGTGGTATAATAGGGCTTCAGGCGAAGGTCCACATGAAAAACCTAACGCGCCATTGGTGATACCTCATGGGTGGTGTGGAAAGTCGCCACTTATATTTTTATTCTTTTATTATTTTAGATATATAAAAAAATTAATAATATTAAATATATCGCAAAACGTGGGTGTGTGTGTGTGTGTGTGTGTGTGTATACATATAAAACATAAAGAAAAGCTGTAAGAGAGAAACATATCGAGCATATATCGATATACATATATATATATATATATATATATATATCGATATATGCTCGATATGTTTCTCTCTTACAGCTTTTCTTTATGTTTTATATGTATACACACACACACACACACACGTTTTGCGATATATTTAATATTATTAATTTTTTATATATCTAAAATAATAAAAGAATAAAAATATAAGTGGCGACTTTCCACACCACCCATGAGGTATCACCAATGGCGCGTTAGGTTTTTCATGTGGACCTTCGCCTGAAGCCCTATTATACCACATTGCATTATTTTGTTATATTTTAAGTATGGTGTCTGTTATACAGACAAGATATTTTTTATAATCTAATTTTTTCAAGTATGGTGTCTGTTAAACAGACAGACAGACACACACACACACACACACACATACACACACAAGATGTTTTTCATATTCTTGCTTTCTGCAAGTATGGTGTCTGTTATACAGACAAGATATTTTTTATATTCTTGCTTCTTACAAGTATGGTGTCTGTTAGACAGACAGACAGACAGACAGACAGACAAACAGACAGACAGACAGCACACACACACACACACACACACACACACACACACACACACACACACACACAAGATGTTTTTCATATTCTTGCTTTCTGCAGGTATGGTGTCTGTTATACAGACAAGATATTTTTTATATTCTTACTTCTTACAAGTATGGTGTCTGTTAGACAGACAAGATGTTTTATACAAGCGTAATGTCTTTAATAAATTTATTATTTTGAGATGAGGGGCCAGCTATGTCAGTATCTGCAGCATGTAATCTTAAAATACTTTTATTTTTCTTAGTAGCGGTAGCATATAATTTATCCGCCGACATGAGATAAATGCTTTTTATCAATTTTCATATTTATAGCTGTTTCGCCCCTCGTTTTTAATGCCGATTTAAATACACAAATAGCATTTACAGTATTTGACGAAAAACTGTTACGTTTTTTCGTTTTTAAATTATTCAAAAGAGAAAACATTCTTTCCGGATCGGCATTTGAATTTGGAAGAGATCTTATAGTACTTATAACCTTTTTTAAATTGGGATATTTAGCAAAATTATTATGTTGATTTTGTAAAATTTTTTTCCACATGCTGTCGAAATTTAATTTGGAAAAGCTTTGTTTTTCTTCTATTGTAAAATCTAATGGTAAAGCAATCCATTCTTTTTTTAAACCATTTTCATCAAAACCGCTGATAGTTTTAGCTATAAAAGAAACATCATTGAATGATGTTTCTCTATTATTATCAAATAAACTTATGTATGGCCGAAAAACTTGTAACTTTGATAAAAATATGTTATTTATAGGTAATCTTTTACGAATTTCTTCCGCAGCAGTCACATAAAATGTTAAACAGTTCTCTCGAACAATATTAACTATGTTTATGTGACCTTTCAGCGTTAATTCGTTTAGATATTCTTCACATTCTGTTCCCAAAATAATTTCATTCAGTTTTTTGATTTTCTTTTAATGAGAATATAATGTTTGTAGAAAATGGTTTTAAATATTCTTCTTTTAAAAATTTCGACAGATTTGGAAAAGAAAGTTTATAGATTTAGGATGTAATAAATGAATCCTTGTTTTTAATGCTTGAAAAAATGCATTAAATGCATTAAAGAAATTCAAAACGTATTTTAAAAACAGAAAATAAGCTTTCATCTCTACGTTGTTCATCATAGACAATAGATATTCTCCAGAATTTGTTTTTTCACTCACAACCATTTCAGTAAGAAAGTATTTAATTGTATCCCAAGATTCAAGAAGCCTTTCGATACATAAATAGTGCGAAAGCCAGCGTGTATCACATAATTTCAATATTTTGCGATTTGTTTCTTGGAAACATTCGCAAAATTCAAGAAAAATAGCCGAACGTTTTGGACTACCATTGAGATAAGTAGCAATTTTTTTTAGAAATTCCTCGCAATATGCAGGCATTTTAGAACAAGCAGCATGCGCTGCTAATGCGGAGGAATGACATGGGCATGAAAATGTTAATAAATGTGGGCATATTTCTTCCAATTTCTTTTTAAACGATAAATGTTTTCCTGTCATAACAGATGCATTATCGCACGATAAAGCTACGATATTTAAAAACGGTATCTGTAATTTCCACATTTCACATTTAAATGCCTGAAACAACTTTTCTGCACTTGAATCTTTGGCATCAATATCGATTAATTTAACTAATTGTGAGCGAATATCTAATGTCTCTGGATCAACGTATCGAACAAGAAAAGTCATCCATTTATTATTTGTTATATCAGATGTTTCGTCAATAAAAATTGAAAATTTTGTATTCTGAATTTTATTGACGACACAATCTGTTTCGACCGGGCACAAAACATTTGTAATAATGTTTTTACATTTTGTTCGGCTCATGCTCATGCTTTTTAACACATTAGGATCTTCTATATGTTGAAAAAAAATGAGGATTTCTTTTGCAGTTTGATGCGAAATATTTTTATCAGCAATTAATGCAGCATACCGAATTTCTGCTATTTTCTTTCGCTCTTCAAACGACAAAAGTGAATCTACTACGTTTACATTTTCGTTCGTATTCTTTGTTTCTGTTTTCATTTTACATATTTCTACATGTGCTTTGGATTCTGCGTGACGATAAATTTTCGACAAATCAGCAACCATGGATTTATCACAAAATGAACAAAAAAATAAATGTACGTCATGTGACACTTTGCGTAGCCATGGCTTAAATAATTCAATATCTAGCCATTGTTCTTTAAATTTACATTTGTCTGATGTTTTTTTTCTGAATTTTCAGTATTTAAAGATGAAATATTTTCTTTAATATTATTTTTATGACTCGCAGAATCCGCGTGTCTCAAAACATGTGTATTGCACGAAATATTTTTATTACATATTATACAATGATACAGGCTCTCATCAAAAGATACTTTGCGTATCCAACATTTAATTCGATCATCATTGAGCCAAGCCTCTGAAAAGCTTCGCTTAGATTTTTTTTTTAACATCGCACATTTTTATGAAATGAAAAATAGACAGAAACAAAGAATTAAAGAAGAGTGAATAAAAGAAGATAAAGACTACAAAGGATAAAGATATGTAGGAATTTTAAATAATCAGAACACACAATCGGGATTGTGATAGTTTCTTGAACATCAAGATTCACAAGGCACGTATAAAAAATACGTTTACTCGAGCGTACAAGGCGACAAGATTATCTGATAAAAACGCCGCGAAACAAATGAACGGCATAAAACAAATGAAACGGCATGAAACAAATGAACAAAGTGTGCCTCATTCTCAGTACACGAAAAGATGGCAAGACGAACTTGCGCTGAGCGTCAACATGTCTCTTAAGTAAATCATTATTTGTAACAAAATACTAAGAAATTTTCATCTTTTTAATTTTTCTAAATTTTAGAGGAAATTAATGCAGAAATGGGCGCACTCGCTTTGCAAGAGCCCAACATGCAGCAGCTGATGCAACAATTGTTGCATCAGCAACAATTGATGCATCAGCAGCTGATGTTATATTTGCGACAGTAGCAACAACAGCAGCAGCAGCAGCCGCCGCTGCAGCCGCCGCAGCCGCCGCAGCCGCCGCAGCCGCCGCAACCGCCGCAACCGCCGCAGCAGCAAAATAGTATATTATTTTTTTATATATTTAAATTATATTTTATCAAATTATATATATATATATATATATATATATATATATATATATATATATATGCATCATTATAATTTATTTATTTTATTTTTCAGAAAACAAAAAAAGAGGAGGCGGCCAATCCCGTGCCCGGTGGTATGCCCGGCGGCACCAGGGCACTAGGGGCACCAGGGCCACCAGGGCCACCAGGGGCACCAGGGGCGTCGCCCGAAATAATAGTCGTGGCAGCCTCCAAGGCCGAGGAGGCGGACGAGGCCAAGGAGGCGGCCGAGGCCGAGGAGGCGGCCCGACTATTATAAAAAATTATTATTATTATTAATAAAATATAAAAATTATTAAATAAATATCAAAAAATAATTCAGGGAGTATTTATTTTTACTTTCCCATACTTTCTTCCTTCATCCTTTTTTCCTTCTAAAATATAATATAAAACAATGTGGTATAATAGGGCTTCAGGCGAAGGTCCACACTTAAAAATCTAACGCGCCATTGGTGATACCTCATGGGTGGTGTGGAAAGTTGCCACTTATATTTTTATTTTTTTATTATTTTAGATATATGAAAAAATTAATATTAAATATATCGCAAAACGTGTGTGAGTGTGTGTGTGTATACATATATAACAT
Source organism: Camponotus pennsylvanicus (assembly GCA_023638675.1). Lineage (NCBI taxonomy): Eukaryota > Metazoa > Arthropoda > Insecta > Hymenoptera > Formicidae > Camponotus > Camponotus pennsylvanicus. Next base: position 201,972 of record JALHBL010000442.1, read on the forward strand.
AAAGAAAAGCTGTAAGAAAGAAACATCGAGCATATATCGAGATATACTGGGTATTAAAAAAGACTGGACACGGTCGAATATCTCGATAAGGAAGAGTTTTACTAGAAAGTGTTTCAGACATAAGTTGTATGGCTTGAAGGGGTCCATCAGATGGTGGCAATGATTTGACCTTGAAGTCATTTGTAGGTCACGTGAAGATCACCATCAATTTCTTAAATGGAACCCCCTACTTTTTATTGCATATTCTTGTAGTTTATCTCGAGGGCTTTCCAAAACAGTATAATAAAATATTTTTCCCTCAAGTACTTTTTGAGTTATAAGGCTTAAAATAATTTCTTAATTTTACATAAACCGTAAAATATCTAGTAAAATATTCATTTTTCGATTATCTTATCTTAATACTTTTATGTACAAAATAATGAGAGGAATCAATTGGTGTAAAGAAAACACATAGTTATTTTCAAGAAAAAAAAATGTAATTGTTAATTGCAAATTACATATTTTTTCTTTGAAACAACTATGTGTTTTCTTTACATGAATTGATTCCTCTCATTATTTTGTACATAAAAGTATTAAGGTAAGATAATCGAAAAATGAATATTTTACAAGATATTTTACGGTTTATGTAAAATTAAGAAATGATTTCAAGCCTTATAACTCGAAAAGTATTTGAGGGAAAAATATTTTATTATAGTGTTTTGGAAAGCCTTCCAGATAAGCTACAAGAATATGCAATAAAAAGTAGGGGTTCCATTTAAGAAATTGACGGTGACTTTCACGTGACCTTCAAATGACTCTTCAAGGTTCAAATCATTGCCACTATCTGATGGCCCCCTTTAAGCCATACGACTTTTGTCTAAAACACTTTCTAGTAAAACTTCCTTATCGAGATATTCGACCGTGTCCAGACTTTTTTAACACCCAGTATATATGTATATATGTGTTTCTCTGTTACAGCTTTTCTTTATGTTTTATATTTTTGTTACAATTGTGTGGTAAATATGTATAAATATGTATATATAAACGTATATTTAATATATATATATATATATATATATATATAATAAATATATTATTTATATATACATATTTATACATATTTACTTCACAGTTGTAACAAAAATATAAAACATAAAGAAAAGCTGTAACAGAGAAACATCGAAATATTGTGGAGCGAGCAGCGTCGCGCGTCGCCCGTCGCTTTCGTTGCCTGCTTGGTAAGAAGGAGACAGAAAACTGTATTCTGTCCTCTTCTTCTATCCGAAGCTAGCCGAAGCGCCGAGCTCACACGTACGCTTACGCTCACATCTCCGTTACCCCCTCCACTGCGCGTTGCATGTTGCTTGCGGAGATTTGGCAGCTTTGCTTCTCGTATCCTCGATGAAGCTTGAGGGCATCGTTGATGAATTTGCTGCGAGGGTGGGTGTGGCCGCGGATCCTCGGGTGGACGCTCTTCGGAGTGAAAACCAGGGGCTAAGGGGTCGCATATCCTCCCTTGAGCAAGGTTGGAGCGTGTTTCTGGGAGTTTAGCCGCCCTTCGCGCGGCGCTCCCTTCTATAGAGGCTTGGATGTTCGAGAAGCCTGGGAAGAAGAGACCTCGTGCGGCTTCGCCCGGGGGGTCTCCGCCGACTGTTGTTGCGGGCGATCCTGCCGTCGTTGGGGCGCCTCTTTGGCTGAGGTGTCGTCCCTCTTGGATCGGCGACTTGTCGATTGAGGGGAGATATCGCCTCCATAGTTTTGGCTACCCTGCGGTCGCCTCCTGAGGGGGATGCTGGGGCTTCTCTTTCGAGAGGGGCCTCTCAGTTAGGGTCCTTTCCATCAGGTGCAGATGTTTGCGCTGTTGGGCGCGTGGCTGCCCCTGTTTCCGGGGACTCCGCCGCCCCCGCTTCTGCGGGGGTTTTGGCGGATGCCCCGGGATCGGGGGCGGAGTCCGCGGGGGTTGCCACAGGTGGGTCCCGGAGAAGGCGCGGGCCTAAAAAGACACCTAGGAAGAGGGATATTTCTACCCAAAATAGGCGTAACTCGGTGGCTCCCGCCCTCTCGACGTCGGTGGTATCGCTGACCATCGATAAGAGGAAGGGAGGAGAGGACAGGACTTATGCCTCGGTTCTGGCCGAGGCTAAGTCTAAAGTTAATTTGCCTGCTCTAGGCATTCAACAGTTGCGTATGCGCCGGGGTGTTACTGGCAGCCTTTTGCTGTCGGTAACCGGTAAGCATTCAGTCGAGAAGGCCAATGCATTGGCCGATTCCCTCTCCAGACCTTCTCAGCAATTGAGGATGTTAGGGTGAGTGGCCTTCACTTGGACACAGTTCAATTGGACACGTTGCAATTGGACACGTTTCAAATAGACACGATATTTTGCGCACGGTTCAATTGGACACGTTGCAAATAGACACGATATTTTGCGCACGGTTCAATTGGACACCTTGGACACAAAAAGTTGCGCACCGTTTACTTGCACACCGTTCACTAGGACACCGTTCACTTTCGCACCGTTCACTTGCGCACCGTACACTTAGACACCGTTCATTTAGACACCGTTCACTTGCGCACCGTTCACTTGCACACTGTTCATTTGGACACAGAAAGTTGCGCACCGTTCACTTGCACACTGTTCATTTGGACACAGAAAGTTGCGCACCGTTCTCTTGCACACCGTCCACTTGCGCACCGTTTATTTGCACACCGTTCACTTGCGCACCGTTCACTTGCACACTGTTCATTTGGACACAGAAAGTTGCGCACCGTTCACTTGCACACCGTCCACTTGCGCACCGTTCACTTGGACACCGTTTCTTTGCGCACTGTTCATTTGGACACAGAAAGTTGCGCACCGTTCATTTGCACACCGTTCACTTGCGCACCGTTCATTTGCACACCGTTCACTTGCGCACCGTTTATTTGCACACCGTTCAGTTAGACACCGTTTACTTGCGCACCGTTCACGAAAAAACGTATATACCATTTTATAGGATACATGAAATATACGTACCGTTTGTTTAGATATATAACAGATGGAAAGAAATAAAGAATAATTTGTGAAAAATATAATTACAGAGTATTTTTATTAAACTTTATACCGGTAAATAAACGTAAAGTGTGAAATTGTGAAAAAAGGTGTCACATTTAGAAATTATAACATCTGTCAGAGCGACGTAAGACGCATAGAATATACATACCGTTCATTTTGATATGTGAAAAATGGAGAGAAATAAAGATTAATTTGTAAAATATTTAATCACAGTGTTTTTACTTAGTTTTATATCGGATAATGTACGTAAAGTGTGAAGTCGTAAAGAGAGATGACATACTTAGAGGTTATAATATCTGTCAATGTAAAATATAAAAAAAATTATCGAGACATGAAAAAAAACAATAGTTTTATTCATTGGGTAGAAAATATGTTTTATTCTTGACTTTTATTTCTGAACTTTTTAGCTTATAACTGCGTCATGTATTGGTATAAAATATTTATATGTTACAAGAAATAAATATTTTACAAAACTTAACCTTTAAAAAGAATACAGCACAAAATTACAAAGCAATTAACATTACTACAAAAAGAATAAAAAATATCTTGGCTTTTTATACACTTGCACAAAGTAAAATCTTAGAATAATTGTATGAGCGAAATTTATATAATAGTAAATCTTTGAGAAAATATAAACGATTTGCTCTAAAATAGAAACAAGAAACGAATGCAAAATTTTGTCACCAATCAATTTGTAGCCAAATGTTTGCAATTATTGAATATAACAAATGGTAAGCATCATTACAGTAATGACAGTCAGGTACAACGATACATTATATTGATCACGTATGAATTAATTTGTGCAAATGTACGAAGTTCTTCAATTATATTTAGAAATGAAAACAAAGCACTGACATTAAATGTTTAAAACGCGACACACCATATTTTAAATATTATTTAAACAATATTCCTAAAAAAAAATAAAAAAAGTTGAAATATCTTTGCCGCAAGAAACATACATTTGCAAAAATTGAATCTCTGTATCTTCATATAAATGACACCTATATCTTTTGACTTGGAGTAAATCTAAAAGTTGCTATTTCTAAAAATCATTTTACAATATTTACTTTAATGTTCTATTTTACTCAGGTATAAAACTCTATCACAGCGCTTAGCACATATTCGCAACAATACTACAGAAATGAGTAAAAGTATCTTTGGCATCTCACACATTTACACAAATCGAATCTCCAAGTTATATGCGAAAGGTACATTTTTCACTAGAGTATTTCTAAGAAACGCAATTTCTATAATGATACGTCTTTTGAAAGATACAAATTACTATTCTTAAACATAAACAGGAAACAAATAAAAAATTTGGCGTTATCCATCAATTTGTAACTAAATGTTCAATGCGATTGGATATAACAAATTGTACGCATCATTATAGGAAGGGCACATTTTAGGTACATTTGATTGATATAACATTTGTTAGTTATATTTAAATAAAAACGAAGCACTGGTACTAAATATTTAAAATACTCACTAAATCAGTATTTTGCACATTCGTGTCAACGCTATAACAGTATAATAGTATAAAATAAAATAAAATAAATCACAACGTTTCGTATTATACGTACACAATATTTCAAGAAGAAGAGTGAAAAAAATTGAAATACCTTTGGCGCAAGAAACATACATTTACAGAAATTGAATCTCTGTATCTTCATATAAATGATACTTATACCTTTTGATTTGGAGTAAATCTAAGAACTGCAAGTTCTATAGTCATATGTCTTTCGAAATATACAAAGGATTAGTCTGAGGGTGATTCTATAACACCGTTGCGAATGTCTGTCAGTTTCCGAGATATTTTTCAATTAAGGTCATTATTAAGTTGTCATTCTTTACAATTAAAACCAAAATTTTAAATGCATTATAGAATCACTCTGCAGACTAACAGAAAAAAGTGTAACGTTATTACTCCGCTTGGCACTTATCGGAAAAATTGGAACTTTTATCTAGTTATTAAAAGTAATTAATTACAGTTATTAATTCCGCCTGCAACGATGTATAATCAATTTATACGTGTATATATATATATATATGTATTAAAGTATCTTTCGAAAGTAAAATTGCACGAACATCAGTCTACATCTATCACAGAATAATTTTTTTGTCATCAAGTAATAAAAGTGTTTTTGAAATATAAACTTGTTGTTACATTGATATTGTTGGAATTATGTTTTTAAGGTTTTCTAATTCTTACATAACTATTGTACGTCACGTTACATATCGGACATCGATTAGCTTCTAAACGTTTAACGCATGAAGAACAAGAAGCTAAATGACCGCAAGGGATAAAGGCATGAGTACGCTCGTTATCAAGACACATAGTACAAACGTCTTCCGGAGATTTTTTTTCTGAAGCAGTTTCATCATGATTTTCCAAATTCCAATTTACAGGATGGAACGAAAGATTTGAATTAGCTCTATCATCATCATTTAAATATGAATAGTCATCATCCGGCACCTCGTAAATCCATTCATTGTCTGAAAATAAAAGAGAGAAAATATAAACATTTAATAATATAAACATTTAATAATATTATATATATTTGTGTGCATTGAAGATTAATGTTAATGTCCCTTAAAATAGTTTGAGTAATATAAAGTAATTCTCTAAAGTAATTACCTTCAATTATTTCAATATCAGAATTTAACAATATACTTTCAGAAGTATTATTTGTTTCAGGATGCTCATGTCTTACTGTCTGTGTATACGTAGAATTTTCTTCATGATTATCCCTCAATGTACTTTGTAATTGTTCTCTTTGACTAGAAAACAACTCCATGTTAGGATTCTCATGTCTTACTGCCTGTGTATTGGAAGAATTTTCTTCATGATTATCCCTCAATGAACTTTGTAATTGTTCTCTTTGACTAGAAAACAACTCCATGTCTACTGATTCATTACTTGTTACTTCAGCATCTGCAAAAAAGAAATAGGTAAGCATTTTCATATAGATTTATAATATAAATTTTATAATATAAATTTTCTTTAAAAATATCTTGATCTGTAAATTACCTTGTATTACAGAAATCTCATCCTTTGCATCATAAATAATTATTCTAGGATGCTCATGTATTATTGTCTGTGTGTCCGAAAAATTGTCTTCGTCGTTATTTCTAAATATATTCTGTACTCCCTCTCTTTGACTGCGTACATTTTTATGTACGCGTAGAGATTTTCTTCTATTTTGTCTTCCTGAAACAAGAAAATAAAATAAGGAAGTATACTATATCAAGAACTAATTACTTTTTTGAAAAATATTCTGAGATGTGAAGAAGATAGTTAAAGCAGTGATATTTACTTGTTTGTTGTTGAAAAGTTTCGTCCAAATCATCCGAGAACAACTCCATGTCTATTTGTTCATCATTTGTTAATTTAGCGTCTGATAAGAAACAAATATAAAAGTATTTTCAGAATAAATTTATGCAGTAATAAATTAACACTATAATTTTATTTTTAAATATCATACAAATTGTGACATGTATCTATGCATAATTACATGATCATAAATATAATATAACCGTAGTGTATTTACCTTCTAGTGATACCATTTCTTCCATTTGTTCCATTAGAAATATATTATTGTTGGTGGTGAACATTAATAAAAATTCCCTTAGTGACAATCTGAAAAAAATTGAAGTTTAATATATATACAGGGTGAGGAAAAAGTATGGAAACCCTTAAATTTTTCGAAAACTATGCATTTTAGAAACAAATGTTTCAGACAAAAGTTGTAGGGTTTCAAGTAACGCATTACATAACAACATCAGTATGACCTTGAATAGTGTTGTCAAGGTGAAGGTCACTTCAATTTTTTTGGATGGAACACCTTATATATTTTTGCACATTCTTGTAGCTCATCTCGAGAGCTTTCCAAAACACTACAATTAGTACCTTTTCGTTAAGTACTTTTTGAGTTATGAGGCTTGAAATAATTTCTTAATTTTATAAACCGTAATATATCTTGTAAAATATTCATTTTTCGATTATCTTACCTTAATACTTTTATGTACAAAATAATGAGAGGAATCTATTGGTGTTAAGAAAACACATAGTTGTTTTTAAGAAAAAATATGTAATTTGCGATTAACAATCACATATTTTTTCTTAAAAACAACTATGTGTTTTCTTTACACCAATTGATTCTTCTCATTATTTTGTACATAAAAGTATTAAGATAAGATAATCGAAAAATGAATATTTTACAAGATATATTACGGTTTATGTAAAATTAAGAAATTATTTCAAGCCTCATAATTCAAAAAGTACTTAACGAAAAGGTACTTAATTGTAGTGTTTTGGAAAGCCCTCGAGATGAGCTACAAGAATGTGCAAAAATATATAGGGTGTTCCATTCAAAAAAATTGAAGTGACCTTCACGTGACCTTGACAACACTATTCAAGGTCATACTGATGTTGCTATGTAATGCGTTACTTGAAACTCTACAACTTTGGTCTGAAACATTTGTTTCTAAAATGCATAGTTTTCGAAAAACTTAAGGGTTTCCATACTTTTTCCTCACCCTGTATAATTATTCATTAATTAATTTGATACGCAAATTATTACAAAATAATAAAATGATACCTTTGATTAACTAAATCCTCTTGTGCATTTATAATTTTAGAATCTAGTTCTCTTCTTGCCCTTGTGCGAAGTCGTCGAGATCTAACACCATTGTTTAATCGACGTAAATCTAATTCTTGATCAGTAATTAGATGTTCTAATTTATCTGTAAAAGAGATAAAACAATGTATAAAAATATAAAGCGAGCTAAAAGAACATAGCAACATAAGAAGAGAATGTATAAAATGAAGTGGAGAATAAGAGTGATTGCTCCAAACAAAAAATTTCGGTTTTGACTCATTTTCTAAAAACAAATATATTTATTTACTTAAAAATTGGATATTTAAAGTAATTCACAATGCGGAAAAATGCTACATCAATTTTCACATTAAACTCACGTTTTTACTGAAAATATAACGTGTCATATATGTATTATTTTATGGTAAAAATACTTTAAACCAATATCACATATGTAAAATGATACATCATGTACGGGTACCGGCAGGAACGGTGTCCGTCGAAACTTTAGCTTTACACGCATACAACAGAAATCTTACGTATACGTATGTACTACCTTTATGTGTATGCATGTGTCCTGAGGTTGCCGACGGACACCATTCCTGCTGTAATTTCATGCAATATATATTCGCATAAATATAGTCGCATATTGAAGAATTTTATATTTACAAGAAAATACTTTGAAATATAGAAATTACCTAGAAATGTCCAAACATTAATATTCCTTGTTCCTAATTTCTGTGCCGCAATGTTATGAAAACTCTACTATGTTGTTAGTACGCACAGGACAACGATAAGTACTAATTTTTGATACCATGTTTGACCAGGTAAGCCTCAGATATGACATAAATTGTAAAATATCTGGATGTTCATTAGAAAGTTGATCAGCTTCGGTTTGTATTATAAATAAAGCTTCTTGAAACATATCTGGTGGTAACAAAGGCAATATAATAGTCATCGAAAGTACTTTTTTTGGAATATTTGAAAGACGTAGTTTGCGCCATTTACGTAGTACAGCCTGGAAAATAAAATGCAATTTAATTAACGCAATTTAATTAATGCAATTTTATGAAAAAACAAGTGTTTTATGACGTATGGCATATTCTGTCTGCATTGAAAAACTGAAATAAGATAAACGATGCTAACGATACTTTATAATTTTCAATTTAAATAATATGAATAATTCCAGGAGCGTCATTACGACCCTGGTAGCCTTGGTACTGACTAGGGCTCATTAAAGTCTAGGTACGGAATTGTAGACCTCTACAAATAAAATAGTTGTTTAAGTGAAAAAAATTTTCCAAAAAAGAGCTATCTTAAATATTATTTAAGAAATACATTTGAAAAACAATGTTACTCAGATTCAAAAATAAACATTTATAAAATTTAAAATTTCTTAACAAAATAAAATAATGTATTTAATATTTCAGATAGACTGTATGAATAAAATCAATAAAATCATTAAAATCATTAAAATCTATTTATGAAAATTACACAACTGCTATTGATAAATTTATTTTGATAAAAAAAAACTGCTCAAGACATTGATTCTTTTACATATTTAGTCAAAGAGTAAGGATTTTTTCGGAGTTTGCTCTTGTTTGAATTTTTATTTGAAATAATAATTAAAGTTCTTGAACAAATTGAAATTTTAAATATTGTTAAAAAAAAGAGCTTTGCGTGAATAAATCGCAAGCAAATGTTTATCATGTAAGAAGATAAAATTCTGCAGATAAAAAAAGAAAAAAAATTTAATAAAATTTGGATCAAAATTGTATAAAAGGCTCATGTAGAAAAGCCTTCTTTAAAATTAGACTCATGTAGAAAAGCCTTCTTTAAAATGTCCGGGAAACATTACCGAACGCATAGATTCCAATTCTAGTAGCCAAAGTAATGTGTTTTCAAGTGCACAGGATTATTACAGATAAATTAATTTTGAATTGACCTGGCTCTAGTGTCATTAAATAGAAGATTTGAAAACAAATCAATGGAGTTGTTATAATAATTTAATAATTCTAAAAAGTTTGTGACAGGAAGTGACAATATGAACGTTAAAAAAATAACTAACTCCTATAATACAGGCTTAGTCTCGAAAAAAAACGTAATGACACCCCTGAATAATTCTATCAAATGCTATAATTGTATGTATTGGAAAATATACTTAATGTATAAAAAGAATCTTTTAATAATTTGAATTCTTAAGAATATGCCTGAAAATGAACCAAAATTTTATCATTATAAATATTTATTAGGAAAAAGTAATTTTAATAATATTTTAATATAATAAATATATTTATATTTAAATATTATATTTATTCATTTTATAAATATTATATTATATTTATTATATTATATATTTAATTATATTATTATATTATGTTATATTATTATATTATATTTATAATACATTAAATTTAATATACATAAAAATAAATATAATAAATAATAATAAAATAAAAAACTGATATTTTTAATATATTTTTATAAAAGTATTTCACGTAAAATATCTTTATATTTATTACTTAATATAAGCAGTAATTTTACAAAAATATTGTTTTATGAAAATTTTATATATTCTAAACTGAAAACTGTGACTCATGAGACAAAAATTTGAAAAAAGTCATGAGAAAACTTCTGCCCTTTTAAAGTTTAATAATTTTTAAAATTTTTAAATCTTTTTCATATAATCATTTATTAATAAAATATTTATTAATATTTAATATATATTAATAGTATACTATATTTACTGCGCAGATGCACACACATACGCCCGCGCGTCTAATATACTACGATTGAATGATTATATGTATGTAAATCCTATATATATATATATATATATATATATATATATATATGTATATACCTGATTAAAATGGAACCAACATCCAGTTAAGTTAGCGCTAGGAAATTTTTTGTTCAACGATTTTACTGCAGCCATTTCAAAGTCACTCATAATGAACTTAATATTTTGTTCAAGTTGTGGTACCAGTTGTGTAATTTTATCCCATAAAGCATCATACAAGGTTATTGTACGTACATCACATAATATAAATAATGTTGCGATACCCTGAAAAAATCAAGTTATTCATTTTTGTTATCTATTCTTGATGCTTTAAAAAACTGAATAATTTCAATAAATATCTTACCATATCCATATATCGTATATGTACGGAGTAAAGCTGCGCAATATGAGGCTTACGTGGGAGAACCTTAGGAAAGATATAAAAAATAAAAATTAATTAGTAAATAAAGTTAATTAGTAAATAAAGTTAAATAGTAAATAATACGTAATTAGATTTATTGCTCTATATGTTATATCTTGGCGGTACAGTTACGATATTTTATACAGTTATATTTTATAAAAACATAAAAAATTTATATAAAATTTATATAAAATTTCTTAATTACAGGAAAATACAGTTGTATACTTACAGAAAAAGTTCCATCGACATAGATTTCAGTAGCAGAAGATAATGCTTGTAGTAAATAATTGGTTGAGAAAATTATTGCAGTTTTTCCATCAGTTGTAGTTATGTTTTCTTTATAGATATTTTGCATGATATCAGAAGTCTGTAAAATGTCATATAACGATGCCAATGTATCAGGTATGGACGGCCGACTTTTTGTACGTTCACGATGCATGTTACATCTTACACTTGCAAAACTCAAATATTGTGCTGCATTTGGGTTGCTGAGAAAAAGAGAGATGGTAAATATAAAATGCAATATCTTATACAATACAAAAATCTTTGTGAAAATACAAACATACAAATGGATTGATTTTTTTATAATTTTTTAACGAATTAACTCTAGTGACTGATGCACTGATAAAGTGCAATAAAAATAATTTGTATTAAATTTTTATAAGACTGTGAAACGAATGTAAATTGAAAAACTAATGTAAATGAAGAGCAACATATTTGAAACTAATAAAAATATCACGTAATTATATATATTAGCAAAATAATGTTTTTAATTGCATTAATAGAAGTACGCAATCAATTAAAATAAACAATCCAAGTCGATGTAAAAAAATGTAAAAAGTTCGTTTTTTATCTAATAATAATTTATATCTTAATACAGTATCAACTGTTCCTTTTAAGCATTAATCTTATAAGATTCTTTATAAAATTTCTAGTACAGTACTAAATGTTAAATAAAAATGCAAATAAAAGACATAAAAGACATAAAAAGGCAATATGTCCAATATGTTGAGACAAATATAAATAAAAATAATACAAATATAAATAGAAGAGAGTATACTGTTAAATAATTATATATATATTAGCAAACATTCAAAATCATTATTTGAATTAAAAAATATTGAAAAACTAATGTAAATGAAGAGCAACATATTTGAAATAAATAAAAATATCACGTAATTATATATATTAGCAAAATAATGTTTTTAATTGTATTAATAGAAGTACGCAATCAATTAAAATAAACCATAGTACATAAATAAACCATAAATCCAAGTTGATGTAAAAAAATTTAAAGCTCGTTTAAATAAAATTGTACCTATTGGAAAAAAGTATGAAAAAACAGTGAATGCATCCAATAATATAATTAAAGATGCAAAAATTATAGACAATAATTAAACACAAAATTGTATTTAAAGTTTTCTAAAAGAACCAATTAAACACTGCAGCTATTTATTTGTTGAAACAATTATTCAATAAAGACTTATAAGTTAATAATTAAATTCAGAAGTCAACAAACGGATTTTTATACAAAATATATTTTATCTTTCAATTAATAAAAAAACTACTAAGAGAAGGTTTAAACATTCAAATCAAAATCAACATGTTGAAAATATGTCAAAGCTATAAAATGTAATTGTTCAAGATATTACAAAATTATTATGCTTTCAAATCAATATAACTTACTAACAATAAGTCAAAAGAACTAATTTTGTAATAATTAGTTTTATAAATTGTTTTATAAATAATATTATTTATAAATTGTATTTGAACACATATCAGACTATTTTAAATGTATTATGCAAAAAAATGTAAATTTAATAAATTATTTAAACTATAAATATTAATTATTAATTATTAATTTGGATTTGACAATTTCTGCCTGAACGTCTATGTTATTCGATCCATCTAATAACAATAATTTCAATTATTATTTATACACGGATTATTCTTTTGTACAAAATACATAAAATCAAGAAATCTAAGCACATCAAAAATTAAAACTGAAGATGCTCAGAAATATCAGAGATATGTTCTTTCTTACCTTATATTATTATATATATTATTATTACTATAGTATCACATTTTAATTTTTTTAATTTAGTCTAATCATGCATAACAGTAGCAATAGTTACATGTTGATTAAATATTTCATATAATGAATTAATTAACAAAAAATAATTTCTTAAAAGAAAGATACTGTCTATAATCACAGTATTTCGATATTAAAGATATCTTAAAACAATGAAATCCCAGTTCAAAATTATGTTACAAATAGAAATTTTAATGAAATATATAGAAAAAGGGAAAATAATTTTACCTTCTGCACACTGAATCAAAAATTTCTTTTAGTGCAATATGAGTTTCACGAGAGAGTCTTAGCATTTCTTCTTTCATTTCAATCTGTTCTTTAATGAATGGTGACTTTGAATGATTATGTCCTTTTAAAATGGTTAAAATATTATCCTGAAGAACAGCGGAGCCTGAACATTTGGTTGTCCTCCGTGTGCTACATCGAAAGACATTGTCATAGCGATTGTCCATATAGTACAAATAATCATCATATACATAAAGAAATGATCCCTTCTTTCTTCCAGGAACAACTTGCATCTATAATGAAAGAAATACATGCCACTTAAATATTGCATTTCGTTGAAAATATGTTAATATACTCCGTTTTCAATTAATATATACTTTTAAAATAAGTGATAGTATTTTACTTAGGCTTTTAACACATAGACTTTCCATTAGAAATGAATAAGAATTGAAAATAAACAATATTTCTTTAAAAATGCAGCAAAATGTAAAACATAATCTTTGCATAAATTCTTTATAAATAAGTAGTACACTGTAACTAATAAGTAGTACACTGTAACACTATACTATTGAGCAACTATATTATTGAGTGATTCTCACCTTATATTATTATATATATTATTTTTACTATAGTATCACATTTTAAGTTTTTTAATTTAGTTTAATCATGTTAACAGTAGCAATAGTTACATGTTGATTAAATATTTCATATAATGAATTAATTAACAAAAAATAATTTCTGAAAAAAAAGATACTGTTTGTAAATATGTATATGTCTACTAATAGCTTCATTAAACATCTTAATATGTATCAAATATGAAATTTTACTACCGATACTATATTACTTACATTGATAATGAGACAACAATAGGTTTGGATAAGAACGATACTGATTTTCGCACAAAATATTTTTACAGTATATTTGATATTCTTCTAATTGTTACTTGCAGATATATCACGAACACGATAATAACAACAAAAGCGGTTACGACAACAGTATTTCAGGCAGATATAACGACACGAGCATAATATGGAGCATATTAAAAATTACGTATAGAGGAAAAACGCAAGAAACGCATACGCTGCATTTATCGGATACCACAGGAGCATGTTACAACAAGAGTGATACGACAAAAGCACATCAGACACGTAACGACACGAGCATAGGTAGAAGATTAAACATAGCGGAAAAAAGCGCGAAAAAAAAGAAGGGCGGGAAGAAGCGCACGCGCATGCACGCATTTATCACATGCTGGGCTATCGCACATGAATTCCATAGGCATTAACATAATCGTAACCGCGAAAATCAAACAATAACAAACGTCTATTGAATCCGTAGAATTTAAACACATTTGTTATTGTTTGATTTCCACGGTTATATTTACAGTTACGGAATTTGTATGCGAGAAACCTTAGGCCGATATGTACCTTTTAATGTTAAAAACGTTAATATGAAAAATATAATTTTGAAAAATGAAATGGAAATTACTAGCACTTTTGCAATATATAAACATTTCTTATAAATTCTTAGAAAGTCACAGAATTCATGTAGGCATAAATGTCTCTACTATTATTAACGAAGCATAATGATTCTGTTGCGAATTTATTTTATTGTTTAGAATTCATTACTCTTTGTATACAAAATGTAACATAAAATACGTTTCCGAAGCATTCTTTAGCGCTATAAATACCCAGAGATGTTTTCGTTAAAATTACAAATAAGCAATTCATTTTAAAAGGAGTGTATTGCATAAAATAGAATAAAATTTGGAATAATATTCTTCATTGCATATAAGCACAATTGATATTGTTGCATATAACAGAATAATTACAGTCATACTTTTAATATTTTGCAATTTATTCTGAAACTGTTTTATGTTTAGTAAGCTATATGTTAACTAAAACATTAGCCACATGCTGATTCAATATTTCATATAAATAAATATAACGATCGAATTAATTCCCTGAGAAAAAATTTTGTGTTATGTACATGATATTCCTAACTCGAATGGAACATATTAATATTAACTCGACGAGATATTAAACGAGTTTAATATTCAATATTTATATTCTGTCATTTTGATTCTTTATTGCTAATTCTCAATGCATTGTGCATTAGTCCATTTCATTTCCTTGTTTTAAAATAATATAATATTTAATATTTAATAATTAATATTTAATATTTAATATTTTTTCTATTGTGCGCAGAGCAAGTCCTGATTGATCAAATTTTAATTTTTAATCTTTAATCTTCAATTTTCAATGCGTAATCTGATACGGGCTTAATGCAGCCACTTCTACCAAGAATAGACCTTATAGGCTCCTGCACACAGGACGCGGCAACATTTGCCGCGCGGCGGAAACCGACGCGTGACCCAATACAAAAGTTGGATTGAGTTCAACTTTGACGCGCGGTAGATGTTATGTATCTGCTGATTGGCTACCGCGTCGTCTTCCGCCGCGCGGAACGCGTTGCCGCGTCCTGTGTGCAGGAGCCCTATGAAATCGGCCATAAAACACGCAGTCTATATATTGTTACGTCTATGATATAGGTAGTATTTTCGCTCATGTCGTTTTCGCTTGTGTGTTATTTACTGTTGTCGTTTCTTTTTTGCAAACATTATTGTGAGAACAATATTAAATCATATCCGAAATATACATTATTTTCATTCTGTTTTATATATGTTGTTAAATATGTCATTGTCTTTGATTTCAAAAAAAGTTCTAATACTGCAAAATGATTTGTCGTGACTATATGATACGCGTGTGCTTCAGAAATCCTTGCAAAATGCAGCATAAAATTATTGCCTGCAGTAATGAATTTTGTAACGGGAATAGATTGTGCAAATTTGTACATCTAACGAAGGATGAAATTGTTGAACTTAATAAAAATGTACGACCGTTTCGTGAAACGGTATATAATGAGATGAAGCGTTTAGCTTTCATTTTACGAGAATCCTATTCAACGGAATTAAGAGCACATACATGTTCATTATACCTGCTGGGAGAGTGTCTATGGCCATGTTTATCATGTGGAACAGTTTCCAACAATAATAACAATAGTAAGCTTCTTTAACTATTTAAACATTTTAGTTGGTAACTTAAATTGCTATGATAAATTAACAAATATATTTACTATACTTTCAGTAAATAATACTCCTCCAGTATGCAACAAATGTTACATAATATTAAACGAAGACATGGAGGCATTGATTTGTGGCCACGTCTATTGCAAATATTGTATGAACCGACTGCAATTTCGTGTAGATGGTGCCTTGCCAGAATATCATTGCGTAAAATGTAATACATGGGAAAAGTTTATTATGTTATGTAAGTATGAAGATAATAAATTTTCTTCATCTCTGCTTTTAATTAACAATATATGGCTAATTTACTATACCAGTGACTTAATCTGTTACAACAGTGGTATAATGATATTCAAAAGTAATGATTTTCCAGAAAATGACTTTGAACGTTATGATTTATTATAATTTTGATACTAAAGTGAAACAACTCTTTCATAGAGCTTTTTAATCACTTTTGTTATTCTACTAATAAAAAGTACAAACAAAAACTGTTTTTTTTAATGACTTAAAGCAAATTTTGAATTAAGTTACTGTTGCAGCAAATGAGCGATATATGAATACTGGAATTGGAAGATTATGCTTTTTCTCCAAAATATCTGGGAAAAATTTTGCAGTATTTACACAGCATATGTTAAAAAAATTCTAAACTTGTACTTGTGTTCCGTGCCCAAGAATATTTCAATCTTAAAAAAAATATTTATTTTTAACATTTTTTAAAAACAGAATGTTAAAAGTAACACATTTATTTTTTAAATAATCTAAAAAAGAATGAATTTATATATTTTAATGAAGACAAAATATGTTTACAGACGGACAAAATAGATGAAAACAAATAAAGGTGCAAGGTTAGTAAAAGAGATGCGAATATTAATATTTTTTAATTTGTTTATGTAACGCATTTAATTGAATATTAAAGATTATTCCTTATTAATTGTTTTCCAACTTTGCAATTATTTTAGTATCACAACAATAACCTCTCTTCCCTTTTTATGCTTCAAATATTTTGTTTATAGATAATAAGTTTGAATACAAAAATTCAAGATTATCACATAATATAAAATACTACATAAGTCAATATAACAAGCTAAACGAAATCATATGCTGATTATATCATAGACGTTATTTATGGATCGCGCGTTGCATGACTTGATTTCATGAGGCCTGTTCTTTTTTGATAAAATTGGCTGCATTAGTACAGTTTTTCTTTTTTCCTCCCCTTGGAAAAAAATCATTATTTTTGAGTTATGTCATTGGCATGTAGCAAACTGCTAAGTCTGTACTGTTGTAGCAAATGGGCGATATTTTATTGAAAGTAGAGATAAATGGTTTGTTCGCGTCGCGTGTTCCATGTTTCTACTCGCTCAAATGCCCTCCAATTTGTTTGTACAATCAATAGAAATGCGTTGAAGCGAGTAAGAGCGTGTTAAAGCATATAAAAGCGAAAAGCATATTATGACGAAAAAAAATTAAAAGATGACTTTGCTACAGTAACATAACGTAAAAGTAATGATTTCTTACCAAGGGAGGCAAAAAGTATAAACTTTGTACAAATGCAGCCAGTTCTGCTAAAAAGAACAGACATTATGAAATCGGCCATGCAACGCGCAGTCTATATATTTGTTACGTTTATGGCCGGTATTCATAGTCCGTTCTTATATTTAAGATCGTTTTAAGAACCCATTCAACCAATCAAATAGCTGCAATGCGGTCATTGATTGGTTGAATGGGTTCTTAAGACGATCTTAAGTATAAGAACGGACTATGAATACCGGCCTATGTATATTACCGGCATGTAATTTCGTATAGGTTATATTACATAGGCTTATGTATTATTTTTGCTCATGTCGTTTTCGCATGCTTACTGTTGTCGTTTTTCTTGTTTTTCTGCAAATGTTATTGTGAAAAGAATATTAATTGATTATTTCATATCCGGATATATTTTATTTTCATTCTGTCGTTTTATATATGTCGTTAAATATGTCATTTTATGGCTTAGAACAAGGTAGTTATAACTAATATTATTCATAAATCTTTATATTTTATAACACATTATAAGGTATTGTAGTTTATGTAATTTTATAAAATAATACATCAAGAAATGTTTCAGGAAATATCTTGCAAAATACTTGCCAAAAAACTGATTGCGCAAATTTAGATTGTGATTTTGTCCATTCATATAAATATTGTTATCAATACCAAAATACCAAGTGTACGAAAAAGAATTGCCCATATTTGCATTGCACCAGTGTCGAGCAGTATCGATACATGATCACGGGAAAACCAACGGATAATCTAAAAAGAGAAGTTGGCCGAACATTACAAAGCGTCGACGTATGCGGTGATTTTAAAAAAAATACGTGTAAACGAACAAATTGTAATCGCCGACACATCCATAACACACTGCCATTAGAGTGTCCGATATGTCGGGAAATAATTGTAATGGAATCTTTTGGTGCTGGGATTTGGTGCGGACATATATTTTGTTATAACTGCGCCTTACATTTAATAAATAATAACGATGAAGAAATGATAGTACAATGTCCAATATGTAGGAAACACGTAAAGTACAAGCAATTGAAGTAAACGTAAAATGTAAAAATTTATATAAACTTTATCTACAATCTTTTATTTCTACTGTTTATTTCTACTGTTTACGAAATTGTCATTTGCACAAATAAAATATTCAAAAAGAATATATAACA